>PVHY01002074.1:28753-81966 GCA_004024945.1 Uropsilus gracilis | reverse complement strand
AAGCAAAGAAATAAACGATAATATTAACAAATTGCAAGCAAACAAAAATAGTACTTAAGAACCTAAATACAAATGAATAACAATCCCATTACACTAACAGCTCATAAAAGTGTTCTAGCAATTCATTTTCATGAGATAAATGTCAACTTAATTACTAAACTTGACTTGTGGCTAAAATCTCAAAAGGAAAATTATGTTAGTATTATTTATAAAATGATGAAATAAATGTTAAATAAAATTTTAGCAATTTGTAAACATAGTTGCAAAAAATTCTAAATAAAATTTTAGTAAACTATATACCCTAATATTATAAGAACTATTTTGCCTGGTTAGGTTTTAAATAAAAACAATGGTTCACCAAAAATGTAGGCAAATAAAATTAAATCAATAAAAATGGTTAAATGAAATCTGAAAATTCAGCTTCTCATTTTAAAAGCATATTTTAAGGGAAATAAATTAGAGATATTCATCCAAAAAAGTGAATAAAAAGGTACAAACTTCTTGTTATAAGATCAATTAGTCATGGAATATACTGTACAATATGGTGACTGTAGTTAATTTGTAACTTGTATTGTAACTATGTGTGGTGATGGACATTAACTAGACTTACAATAGTTATTATTTTACAATATAAACAAGTATCAATTCATTATGTGCACAGCTGAAATTAATACAATGTTAAATGGCATTTATACCTCAATAAAAAAATAAAAGCATATAGAAGAAAATATAATGAGTTAAACAAAGGGGCAGATTATAAGATAATGTAATTACCTAGTTTTACAAGATAGAAATCTATTGTATTTCCACTTCAACAATGAACAACAGCTAGGGTAGGTATCTTTTTCTACCAAAGCAATAACCACCAAAAAATAAATAAGTAATCATAGAGTTTCCCCGATCAGTGCATATATATTTTGGGGAATAAGTATAACAAAGACAACAGTTGAATACAACACAGAAACATTTAGGCCTTCATTTCTACCTGGAAATTTGCCAAATCTTATGCATTTGATGAGGGAGGGTGGGTGGGTAGATGATACCCAAAATCCTCTCAAAAGATAAGAGGTAGATGATTTATAAAAATGGATTAATGGAACTAACCACAAGTAAAGGATTCTGAAGTACTGCATTCATCCATTGTGTTATTAAAGAAAGTAAATATAAAAGCAAACAACTGTGGAGCTACAGGGATAATGAAGACTCTGTGAACTATGACATAAACCACCTGTATGAACCAGTACTCTGTATGAACCAGTACTCTCAGTTCAGAAACAGGTTCCCCCAAAATTAGATCTCTACTCTCCCATGTGAAAAGGTGCTCTGTACAAAAGTTGTTTATCAGGAGATCAGCAAAATGGCACAGTGCAGACTTTGGGTTTGCCTCCTTTATAAACTTACGACTAAATTGCAGTAAAGCAGAAAGAAAAAAAGGGGGAAAAACCCTAAGGGAAAAGCAAGCGAACTCAGCACACAGTAGGAGCAATGGCCCAGTGGAAAAGGGGTAGGAAAAATATCAAGTGAACTTTTGTTAAGTGATAAGGGGGCAGTATAGCCCATGAAAAGGAGGATCAGCTGCTGTGCAAGAGCACCCTACAGTCAGTGATTGAGGCACATGCCAACATCAGGGCTTCTGAGACCTGGCACTGTACTAGATAAGGGGGTGTGCAAATTAGCACTCAGGGTAGAGTTTGCACAGCTGGAGAGTGGCAGGAGCGAGGTACAGAAAAAGGATGACTGGTTCTCACTATAGAACAACTGAAGCCTGAATCAGTAGGGAGAAGCAGGTCAGAGCACCTGGCTCTCCTAGAAGACACTACTACTCAAAGCTGAGGCTGAGATATCCAAAACCCTTGCTACCCCTACCTCAGGGCTAAAGACAAAATAAAGAAACACTTGAATAAACTAGAGCTCAAACACCTACTGGTAAAGGGAGAAAACACCTCAGGATAAGATTCTGTGCAGGAAATGAAAAGGGAACAACTCCCAGCCTGTGACCCCAATATCAACTACAAATTATGCATCTAGTACTCAAAAAGAGTCTAAGTAGAAGTGAAACTAAGGCTATAAGAGACACTCAAGGAGCTGGCAGAGAGGAGGGAATCACTGTAGATCCCCCCTATATAATTCTGGTAACCGTAGCACAGCAGAAAATGGGAATTTATAAGTCTATTGGGGATGATGCTACTACCCTTGCTTATACCAGTCTTCAGATTACTATGACAGGTACAAAGACAACAGGCTGAAAATCTATCCCTATAACAACTCATAAAAAATTAAAAATGAGGAGACAGAAGAACACACCACAAATGTCAGTAGGAAAAAAAACCTTGAAAAGAGTCTGGACCCAGGACTGTGGAACATGACAGAAAGCAGGGTTCAGGATAACAGTTCTGGTAACACTTAACAGAATTTTTTTTAATGAGGACATAAAACAACAAAATGAAGAAAATATGAAGCAGCTAAAATAAGAATGGAACAATAATTAGACTAACACTGTAGCTGATTTTAAAAATACAATTGAGGTCCACAATAGCAGACAAACAGAAGCAATGGAGAGAATTAATGAGCTCCAAAACACAATGTTGGAG
This sequence comes from Uropsilus gracilis, assembly GCA_004024945.1. Taxonomy (NCBI): domain Eukaryota; kingdom Metazoa; phylum Chordata; class Mammalia; order Eulipotyphla; family Talpidae; genus Uropsilus; species Uropsilus gracilis. The sequence goes on along the minus strand of PVHY01002074.1, from coordinate 79,375 downwards.
AACACACAAACAGAATAATGTGAAGGAAAAAATTGAAAATAAGAAAGGTATAAGAGCCTTTTGGAACAATATAAAGAAAAGTAACTGCTCTATCAAAGGGATTCCAAGAAAAAAGGACAAATAAAAGCACAGAAAATTTATTTTAAAGAAATAACTGTTGAAAATCATCTCAATCAGGAAAATGAACCAGATATTGTGAACCAAGAGGTCCAAAGACTTCCAAACAAAATAGAACCAGACAGACACATATTATAAGAAAGCTGCTGAAAACCAACAAGTCCACAATAATAAAAAACATCACAAGGAAAAAGGGCAACCTATAAGGGAACACCAATCAGACTCTGAGTGGACTCTTCAGCAGAAACATTACAAGTACAAAGGGATTACACGGAGATGAAGGACGTAAAGAAAGATTTCTGGCTCAGAATCCTTTACCCAACAAGATCAATGTTCAAGACAGAAGGAAGAGTAAGAAATTTTACTGAAAAACAAAAACATGCACACCATGGTGTACAGAAAAATAACTTTAAAGGGGTTATTTATAAAGCCAAAGAACAATGAATATTGAGGCAACAAAAAATAGAGGAGAAAAAGGAAGAGGAAAGCAACAAACCCATCAGAACAAGTCACAGACCAGACCATCCAAGAGGTCACACGAATAGCCCATCACACACTAACCTCAGTGGAACCCTCAATAAAAAATTAACAGAAGCAACACATAAAATGGAAATGGTATTTAAACAAAATATAGCACCGAATTCTCAAAAAGCAAGACAAGCCAAAACAAACTTAACAAAATGGCAATGAGCACTTATGTCTCAGTAATCACCTTAAATATAAAAGGCCTGAACTCATCAATCACAGGACACAGAGTGGCTGAATGGATTTCAAAATAAAGTGCAACCTTCTATTATTAAAAAAAAATCATCTTACCAACAAAGATAAGCACAGACTTCAAGTTAAAGACTGGAAGATGGTTATACTGATATGGGGTAATTCAGCTGGATGGGCAGCTGGGGCCTCTGGTAGTGATGTAGAAAATTGTATTGGGCACCATACTGTCCTGGTGGGTGGGGTCTGAGAGAAAGACCGTCCAGAATAAACTAGAAGTGCCAAGAGGGCACACAAAAGAGGAGCAGAAGAGAGAGGTGTGGGAGATGCAAGAATGGCGGGCCAGTAAAGAGAAGCCAGAGTGACTGGGCTGGATGAAACTCCCTAGAATAGTGAACTGGTAGTGGCAAAGAGCCATAGTGGGAAAGTGGCCAGCAGAGGAGTAGCCAATGTGGAATCAGATGCCAGAGTGGCAGGCTAGGGGTGACCTGGGGCTGCTGAAGGCAGATCCAGTGAATGTGGACAGACACTGCTGAAGGTGGGCCTGGTAAAGGAGGTGTGTGGCACTAGACCAAGGTGGCATGGAAAGCTGACACCTGGAGAAAGCCAGGGATTTGAAAAGCTGATTTTGCATCAGTATTTGTTGGAAAAGTTTGAAGAACCTTGGAGAAGCTGAACAACTCAGAACACTGGAGAGAGAAGCAAAGAGAAGACAAAAGAAAGACTGGATTTTGCAAAGTGCCTGGTTCAGGTTTAGAGGGGCAAAGGGACACCATCTTGGACATGTGTCTTAGGGACCTTTGGGAATGAAAATGGTGACTGGGCTAAGATAACTGGCCACTCGTGGCATTCAGGACTTTTTGTTTGACTTTTCATTTCCCTTGTTAGTTCCCTTGTTAATAAAACCCTGTTGGTTGTCTCGCACAGCTGGGGAAAACCTGGAAGAATCTGGGTGGCAGAAGCCACACTTCAAAGTTGCTGCTTTTTTCCTTTGGCTTGTTGGTTGGAGGCTTCTGCCATATTTTGACCTGATATCAATATGAGCAAATGGTAACAAAAAAAAAATCAGCAGCAGCTCTATTTAGATCTGATAAAATAGACTTCCAATTAACAAAGGTATTAAGAGATAGAAATAGATGCTATATTATAATATTATAATTAAAGGTCTAGTATAAGAAGAAATAACCCTCAAAAATAGATGTGAATGAAATGATGGAGCATGAGATATATAAGATAATTAAGAGAAGAACATAAGAGAGACATTGATAGCAACATAATAATAGTTAGGGAAGTTAATACCCCAATTACAGCAATGGACAGATCAATAAAACAAAGCATAAACAACAGTTTTAAATGAGGAGCTAAACCAAATAGGTCTAGCACAAATCTACAGAACACTCCACCCAAAACTGCAGTATTCACATTTTTTTTCAAGTGCATATGGAACATTTTCAAGAATAGAATGTTATCTTGGGAAATAAGTCAAGTATTCTCTCTGACCATAATGCCATAAAATTAGAAATCAACTATAAGAAAATCTCTTTTAACTGTTAATTATGAAGCTGAATTAAGTCCCTTGTGTAAACCGCTTGCTGCATTTATTGAATGGGGGAAGGGGGTGGAGATTAGTTTCCTTTTCCCAATTTTAAAACCAGATGAATGGAACATGTTGTTTCTTCATTTTATAAAAGTTGCTTCCCCCACCTCATTGTGATCCTAGATTTAATTCTTTCAGTGGGCCTTTCATAGAAAAAAAAAGGTTCTCCAATTTTGTTTTATATGATGCTGTTGTCAGAATATAAACAGAAGCCCTGAAAGTATAAACATTACAAGTTTCCCACTGGGGGTAGGGGGTATCTCTAAATTTAAGCTACTTCTGGCCCTTCAAGACATTTGAAACAATTTTGTAATGCTTATTCTTAAAGCTTCCAAATTGTTTTGTTCTGAAATGTCACCTGCATTAAATATGAAAGTAAATGAATTTAATTTTAAAAAGTAAAAATTATTTCTTTAAATTTGGAATATGAAAAAAGCACTCTCTTTCTTGACATTATGAAGAACAGTTCAAAAGTAGGAGGCCAAAAACAAGAGAAAGAAATGAACATGGGGGATAATAACAGTCAAAGGGAAGAGGGGAACAACCACTAGAAGCAGTAAAATTCCTCCCAACTCCCTGACATGCATGAAGTATGTGAAGCCAACAGACTCAAAGGTGGACTATAGGGACTTAGACCAATTTCCTTAACAATGCCACTGAGACTTGGGTAAATTTAAGCTGGAGAAGTTTATTGTATTGGTTTCAGCTTCATACTTAACTTGAACACAATTACCTCTCATCGAAATACATTCTCCGTGTTCTTTGCCATATCTTTTTGTTCAACAACTGCTGCTCTCTGGCTGCTAGTGATAGAAAGGCATGAACTTGGTAATATTTGGATTTAAACCCTGAGTCTTATAAGATTTGACCCTGCACTTAAAAACTTCATTTTAAAAATAAATAAATGTGATAAAACTCTGCTAAGACTGAAGCATTAAAGCTGAGGCATAGAAAAATTCTTTGAAATTGTTATTTCAATGTAATGCCAAGATATAACTTTTTGCTTATTTGCATTATCATCATTTTTGGATGTTAGGGTGTAGCATTAGGGGTTGTTTCCAAATTAAAAAGTAGAGAAAGATAAGTATATGACTCAGAGATGGAGGAATGTGTTATCCATGAAATCTGAAATTAGAATAGGATTCAAGCAACTTCAACTATGTGGGAGAATGGATAGTGGAAAAAGAATTCACACAATGTCTTTGGATCACAGTGTAAGAAATAATGGCTCATTGGGGAAAGGAGCTTTTAATAAATGCTTTTGGGGAAATGATTCAAATTTATTCCAGATGAGTCAAGAATTCCAACTTTTTTTTTTAATTTTGAGAAATTGTAAGAAATGGAATGGTGCATTTATTCTCTATGCGTGAAAGAATTTATTAACACCAAAGCAAAAGAAATCATTCATGAGTGAGGAATATAACTAAATAAAAATAAAGCTTTCCATATGTTGAAAAGATTATAAAGTTGAAAAATTAAACAATATAGACAAAAATCGCCACAATTTTGATTAAAAAAAGAACCTAATATAGAAAATAATAAATATCTGCTACAACCTGATAGTTAGCACCACTCTTTTCTGGGTAAATAGCTAAAAGATATAAAAATACTACATCAACAAGAAAGGGACACTGAAAAAATTTCAGTTTCACCAGCAACTAAATTATTGCACAACTATTTTTTTCACTGTTCTTATATTTTTTAAAGTTTTTAGTAATTTATATATTTCACATCTTTGTATTCCCCAGGGAATACAATTCACCCACCACCACCCCTCCCTGACCGCTCCCACTCATTCCGCCGCCATCCCAAAGTTGTGTGCTTTAGTTGGTTGTTAGCCTGCTTTGACTTTTCCTCCTGCCCTTTTGTTTTTCCTATGTCCCATATATTAATGAAACCATTTGGTTTCTGTCCTTTTTCTTTCTGACTTGTTTCTGCTAATATGATTTCTTCTAGGTCCATCCATGTTATCTCAAATTCATCTATAACCCAGCAATCGCTCTTTTGGGAATCTACCAAAAGGAGACCTCAATACTTATTGCACAATTATTAACTTCATAATAAAATACAGCATTTCATTCTCTCAAAAAGAATTACCAGTTTTTAAGGATCCAGCCCTCTATTGGCTCCAAGTTACTTAGTCAAAGTAACAAAGAGGATCATAAATTCATAAGTCACTGGAATTTTACCTACTGACCATTTCCCTGTATCACTAGTACAGTTTTGTAACTTTTGGTGCATGTTTTTAGCATTTTGGCTACTTTCAGAATTTTTTTAACTTTAGACTCACTTTTAGTCATCTATGCCTGCATCTACCTCTTAGTAATCTTTAAGTAATCTACCTTTTAGTAATCTTTAGAAATAAATATTTCTCCATTTTTTCTCTGTCATCTAAGTGAAACTGCTTTTGGAAATTTGGTTGAAAATGTTTCCCACCACAAGTCTATTTACCAGTAAATAGCTTTTGTATACTTTCTTGTGTTTTTACAACATTTAAAAGACTTTTTATAAAGCATTGAGAGATATTTTAATTATTTTTATTTCACTAAGGCCTATGTTATGAAAAGGTAGCTGAATTTTTCATTGGGTATTTTTTAAATTAGATTTTAAATGTTATTTTATGATACAGGTGTTCTACAGCAATAATCACACCGCAGACATAAATTCATAAAATCAACATCTTGTACGTTAAACTTATACAATATAACATTAACTGTATTTCAATAAAAATAAATACAATTTTTTAAGTCTGTGGTATAAAACTGAGACATAGACAAATGACTCCCAACAAGGAGAGGAATATTTATCTTTCATCCTATATATATTAGCCTTACAGTACTATACTTTTAAAGTGATTAATTGGTATTTTTATAAGTTGCTTCAATGCAAAAGAAGTGTGGGGGAAAATAGGCAGAGGAAGTATAGCTAAAGAGGCAAAGCAAGCAGAGAATTACTTTTAAATACTTGAAAGTTTACCCAATAATGGAGGGTAGAAATGATCTGGATGAAAAATGAACTTTATTTAGTGAGCTTGAAAATGACAATTAAAAATTCCAGGGAGCTTAAAGCATCAGCCTATTCCATCGGATTTGAACCATATCTGAAAATTGTGAATAAGCACATTCTGTCAAACAAAGCATCTGCTTTCCAAATGTTTTACAATCAGTCAATGGTTAAATAAACTCTGGTGTTTTAGAGAAGGACTAAAACCTAGCCTCAAGAATAAAAAATGATGTGTGTGGCCCAACATGGAGGTGTTAGGAAAAATGGGCTATTGTATTGGCAAGACCAATGAAAATAATGAAAGGTGGAGTACAAATGTCTGTCTTCCCTTGGTTAAAAATGACAAAGACACAGACAGATCAGAGCTTTATAAATGGTTGGCACTTTGTAGGGGCAATTTGCAATATACCCTTTTCAGGTATATCATAAAAACAAAAACCAAGTTATCTTTAGCCCATTTTCACTTGTTTCAGAGGATGAAGCTCCTGTTACCTTCTCCCACATTGGCTAACCAGCATTTCAATTATCTTCTGGCTCATCTTTGTAGCCACCTGTGCTTCAGAGATCCTCCAACATCTCCAGTGGTACAACCCTCTCATTTAAAACAGAATCACAGGCACCCCTTTACCTGCTGGCCCTAGAGAAGCACCTCCCCCACACACACTCTGCTCTGACCTTTATCTTCCACACTGGTTGGAAAAATGTCTACCCTTCTCTGGGAGGGTCTAGGGGTTACACCTACTCTCTCTCTCTCTCAACATATCATTTCACTAAATCATAGAAACATTTATTTTTTCATGTTTAGAGCTTTAGTGAAGTATGATTGATAAAACTGTAAGACTGAAAGTGTGTATCATGGTGATCAGCATATTTACACATCAGGAAAGGATTTCCATCACGTTCATTGGTATAACCATCTCCTCACAGTCATTTTTTGAAGGAAAACATTTAAGTTAAGTTGTGCTGTCTTAGTAAACTACACAGTAAAGCGCTGTTACATTGTTTTACATTATCTTTAGACTTTGTTCATGTTAGGGCTGAAAGAGCACTTAAATTTCAAGTAGATTAAATAAGCATTAAAATTATGATGTGAGACATTTTAAAGTTTTTTTTTTCCCCAAAAAGAGATAACAAGACTGGCAGATAGAGGGCAGACAAAGAAAATTAATGTGGATATGTTAAGAAAGAATCTAGACCACAAAGAAAGAAAACTCTTTCATTTAAATAGTAGTCATGGAGTCAGGGAGAGGGGAAAAAAATAGTAACTTGTTTTTCAAAGTGCTATCCTATTGGTTACAGAGTGTTTTCAGTATATTGTAGAGGAAATCCTGAACATGTTCTCATTTAGCACTTGCACATTCCAGACGAAGAAACTGAGGCCCCTTATCTTGTTAATGATGGTTCGTGTCTGTCAGGCACAGAATGTACCCAGGGCCTCCAAATAGGTGCTTTATGGATGTGTCTCAGTATCTCCTCAGTACAGCCTCATGTGACAGCAGGAGACTGACAGAGCAGCTAAGTCATATCCCAAATAGAACACAGCAGAAGCTTTGCAAATTGCAAGGTCAATTCAAATGCAGGCCCCTTGTTCAAAAAGTATTACAAATTTCAAGGTAGAGACAGTAGAGAACAAAATCAAGCACCTTTGCTGTGTGCGGGCCTAGGGGACCTCACAGGTCATGCCCATGTAGTAAACTTCGGTGTAGAGCTGGTAAAATTGGTAGAGCTGGAGTAAAGCCACTTCCCCCAGATCTCCAAGTCCCTGTGCAACTCATTCTATTGTTTCCTGAGGAATGGAATGGATCGGCTTACCCAAGGTCACAGCACTGTTTTGCAGCAGAGACAAAATTTGAACCCAAGAAGCTTGACACCAGTTGCCTATGGTCACAAAAGCCCCTTTTGCGCTCTGTTCTTCCAGGTGCTTGAGATTAGCTAGTTATGGGCAACTGGAGCGAAGCAGCTGTCACCATGGCAGCTGAAGCAGCTTGTTGCGGATGGGCCCTGCCCTGCCCACCACCTGCTCCACCACATTCTAAAATCAGTCTTTGTACCTCCTCGCCCGGGGAAAGAAGCGACACTAGGAAGGGATGGTTCTTTTTATGCTTTATTTTTAAGTCTCCCTCCTCATCCTCTTTGGGGGTGCGGGAACTCTGGACACACATACTTTCAAAGTGACCTGTGGTCCTGATGTATGTATGCCCTTGGGTACTGCCTTCAGTCCAACAATGGGAGACCTGAAGGCATCTCTGAGACCTGTGGGAAACCAATCACCACAGTAGCTATTTTACTGGGAAATTAGAGTAGACTTGCAGAAAAAAATATCTCAGAATTTAAAATCTAACACTGAGACTTATTTGCTGTCTGGCTCGGCCACATTATTTCCCTTCTTCAAGTCTCAATTTCCTCAACTCTACACTGAGGATACCTTCATAATTTCCATGGCTTGTAAAGCTTGTGCTTTAAGACTCACTGCACTGCGAAATACCCTTAAACTTTTTTTTAATAGAAGAAAAAAATTATATGTATTCATATTCAGAATTAGGGAGCATTTCCCTAGCCTACTCTATTTGTTAGGGACACAAATCTCAAACTCCAGCACTTATTTTAACTCTCCATCCCTCAAAACAGACAACATTCTAAAGTCCTCTTTTCTCCTCCACTCCCATTCAATAAAAAGCTTCCTTAGAAATCTATCCAATTCAAAGAACATACAGGAAATCCAAAGGGTGTTCTGGGATACCGCTCTAAATATGCACTATTTATGAGATATATAAATATATATATATGAGGCTTAAGAAAAATTTCTCTTCTGAAGTTGGGTTTTGTTTTTCCCAGATAACCAAAATAGTCCAAGCACACCTGTCTAGCTTTTCTAGGACTTCCATCCCCACCCAACCACTTTGTCTGCAAGCAGAAAAAAACTCATTTTACCCTTGTTGGCATAGTAAAATGCTGCCTAGTGCTCTGGCAGAACCTCTGAAAAATGCCTTTTTATTTATTGTGACAGCAGAACATGCCACTGTCAAAGTAGTTATATAGACAAAGCCTGGGAGAAAGCACAAAAGGAATCAGGGCTGCTGTACTAGGGGGATACAGGCAAGCAAACCATTCCCACTAGCCTAATATTAACTAGAAATTTGCAAGAGCAGTAATCTTTCATAGATGCTTCTGAACTAAAAAGCTTTCATGGCACCCTTCTCCAACCCATCACTTCTGAGCATTGTCCTCATCTGCCTCCATTTCAGGACTCATCACTGTTAATGGTGGCCTCATTTCCCTTTACCCATTACCCCATTCAGTGACTTCGGGAATGTATTCAATACCAATGTCCACCTCACTCTGGAAACCATCACTTCTGTGGGTTTTCCTGGCATTATTCCTTGAACACTCCCCACTCTGGCTTCTCTTAAGATTCTGGGGCTATCACCAACCAGCTTTTTGACACTGGGAGTGGTTCTCAGACCTCAGCCTGCTTCAGAACTCCCTGGAGGACTTGCAAAAACAGTGATGGGCATCATCCCCAGAGTTTCTCCTTCAGTGGGTTTGGGGAACTGTCAGAACTGCCTTTCTGACAGTTCCCAAGCGATCCTGCCACTGCCAGGGTGGGGTCGGGGGGGATTCATTTGGAGGCCTACTGATGTAGGTGAGAGAAGTGAACCAGATCAGGCTCAGGTTTCTAAGCCTCTGCACTTCTACCATTTTGGGCTGATGACTCTTCATGACTGGAGGCCACCTTGTACATCTGTTGGTTGTTAGGCAGCATCTTTGGCCTGAATGAAATGTCAGCAGTTGCAGTTACACATACACACACACACACACACACACACACGCACACGTGTGCCAACAATGTAATGAAAAGTGTCTCCAGATATTGCCAAGTGTTTCCCAAGGGTGGAGGGGGTGAGACAAAATCACCCCTGGTTAAGAATCACCAAGTCAGAAAGACTACCATGCTTCTGTTCAGTGAAATAATAAGCCCCTCCTCTAGTTCATAAGATGTGGATCTTTCTCAAGATGTGGTCCCTTCTGTGTCATTCATTCATGCATCCATTGTACCATGTGGCAGGCACTAGCAGGCTACTTGGCTTGATGAGCACGACCCCTTTCTTAGACACTTAAGATTAATACAAGAGATGGTGTGATCAGGAGGCCCAAAAAACTGGGGACACAGGACGGGGGTCAGGCCAGGCTTTCTGGAAGATGATAACAAACAGGGGCAGAAGTTGGTGAGACAAAAGGGTGGAGGAGAAGAACTCCAAGTCAAAGGCACGGGGCAACAAAGCATGAGAGTGGGAGAGCCACCAGTTACGTTACCCCATAAGCTGGTGGTCACCTTTATTCCTTGTAGGAAGAGGAAAGTGGAGTGAAACAATATTGTTAATTCTTTACTTTGCTGAGGATGACAGCTGAGTGTGGGTGTCTAGTGAGCACGGGCCTGGGCGCATGATATGCAGGACAGACCAGATGGAGGGACTCCAAGCACTCTTTATTCTTTGCCTTGAAGCCTTAAGGTAAAATGTCTGCACACGGAATGCAGGCATGCAGCAAAGTTTACTGTTTGACAGTATCGTTTATAGTTATAGAATTCAAAGGGAGGGTAAAAACTCTTGACATGTTTTCTCATTAACTAGTTTGTTATTAATTGGCTAGCTCATTATTTTCTACAGGTCCAATTCTCAGGCTGATCAAAGAAGATGTTCAAGGACAGGGAGAAGAGATAAGGAAAAAGGGAGTAGGGAGCAGGGAGGAGGGAGTGGCTCGATCAAGGTGAATTACTACGAATTAACAGAACTGGGACGAACTTCCCTCCGAAATGGTTTTATTCAAAACAGCAGACCCAGTCAGTTGGTACAGGTATGTTTACTGGGTTACCACAAGGTAACACTAAGTCTTTGTAACTCCTACAGCCATCTCTGGTAATTCAATGTCCTTTCCCCATTTGCACCAAAAGCTGTAGGCATTTTCAACTTCTTTCTACTAAACTCAGTGACTAATCTTTCTCCATATGCTGAATTAAATCTTTCTTTCTCCTCTCTTTTATCATGACATCTACTATAATTTATTATAGTAGTTTTTAATCTGTCTGCCCTACTAACCTCCATGAGGACACAGACCATCACTATTCTTCAATATGTCCCCCAGTCCTGCCCTGCACCTGGCACAGACAAGCTATACAAATACTGAATTTCTATACCGAATAAGTTCAGCACTAAAATTCCATGTCCTAAACTGAACACTCACCAACAACTTCCTTCCCCAAACCAGTATCTATTTCTATAATCCTCTACCAACCCCTCTATCTCCTACATACTCCATTCAGGCCATTTCATTAAAATCTTGGCATTACTATTTCACTTCTCCTTTTTCCCTCACTCCATACATCAGGTTTGATGTCTCTGGTGAGAAAACCCATGCTCTGAACCTCAGTAAATACTTACTCTGGGAGACAGTCTGTGGAAAGAGCATGGACTTTGGAATTAACTAGAGGTAGATTTGTCTCACTTTTGCCTCTTAACTGCTAGGAGATTGAACAAGATCTTTAAATGGGTTTAACAGCACCAACCTTACATAAGGTCATTATGAAGTTAAATGTGAAGTCCTGAGCATTTCAATGTTATTCAATAAATATTCCCTTTTCCCCTTACTGTGGTAGGAAGACTCATAATGAACTAAATAGGAAGATCAATAAAACGAGTCAGAGCATGACTTATAATGTGGAAAGCCAAAGAAAGGAAAAATGTCATTCCCTGCAAGAGCCACATCCACTTTTCCATTTTCCCTCTCAAAATTTAACACATGAAATGTATGCTGATCTGGAAACACAGTAATATTCAAGAGAAATGAAAACAAAAGTCCACAAAAAACTTGGACACGAAACTCATACAGCATTATTCATCATGGAAAAAAAGTGAAATGACCCCAATGTCCATCAACCATTGAACAGACAAACAAAATGTGATCTACAAAGAGAGTGGATTATTATTAGTTAAAAAGGAATAAAGTACTGATTCAGGCTACAAAATGGATGAACCTTGAAAGCATGATGCTAAGTAAAAGAAGTCAGACAAAAGACCACATGGTGTATGATTCATTTATAAGGGATATGGATTCTAGGCATATCTAGAAGAGCAGAAGCAGATTATTCTGGGGCTGGGGATAACTACTAGGAGGGAGTTTCTTTTTGATGTGACACAAATATTCCAAAATTAGTGTGAATACACTTCAAACCACTGGACACACACTTTAAATAGTAAGGTGTTGGTATATGAATTATATCTTAACAAAGTTGTTAAAAGGAAAAGAAGATATGGAGAATAAAAGTCTTAAAAGTGACAAAAAATTCCAATTATTTCCTTCGTACAATCTACTAGATTCTCTTTTGAATCCCACTCTGAAGACTAGTGCCTTCTAAAGAGACTATGGAGAAATTGGCACTGTCAATATGAGAGTTCATATTGGCACTGTCAATATGAGAGTTCATGGGCATAGCCAGAGACTTGGAGAGGGGAAACTGAGAGCCAGGGACAAACAGAAGCTAAGGGCGAGAGTCTATAAGCAAGGTTGCTCACACTTGCAGGTCTCTAAGCTCACCTAGGGGATGCTTTTTACAGACTGGTGTGGCTCTAAGATAAAAAGAATACATTGAAATGTTTTACAGTCAGCAAAGTGCCATGTAATTGTTATTACTCAGTCAAGTAAAACATTTCTCAGACTGTATGGGGGAGGGGAAGTCATTGGAGAAAAAGAAAGGAAATGAATGGCAGTAGGTTTCTTTTTCTTACTTTGTTTAAGGAGGTTTTAGGCCATGCTGGCTCCTTACCCTTACTAAGCCAGTGTTTTTGATGGATGCTAGAAGCCTCTAGCACAGGTTTTAACATCATGTGATCTTAACTTGCCCTGGTATTCATAAAGTATTAAAGTCATGTGTAGACAGCTGAGAGCTTATCCAGGAAGATCACTTGGTGTAGAAAGATGGACTCTGGAGTCAGAAACCCTGGGATTGAGGCCCAGGTCTAACTCTTGATAAGCTTTATATTTTCAATGAATTCCTTAGTGTTTCTTCATATTTATTAGGTGAGGAAAATACATCTTCCTTGTGTCATTAGGCAGTGGAAGATCAGTTGAGTCAATAGGTAATAGTACTTACTCTGGATTGTTGACTCTGCAAATCTTTTTATTGACCACATCTGTCAAGAGAAAGACATCTGAGGATATATTCTCATGCATGTCCATAGCCACATTAATGTCATGAACCATATGCAACACATATAAAAACAGAGGAAGCATGAGACAAAAATAGAGGATTAGAATTTCTATAGTAGATTAGATCATCATATTAAGTTTACTAAAAATTGTAACTAGCCTACGGTAATGGAAGAGAATATCTCTATTCCCAAGAAATACACAATTATTTGGGGGTAAAAGACCATGTTGTATAGACTTTACCTCATGAAACTCAGAAAATATGTATGCATGCACATACATATACACATACATAAATGAATGCACACACACGCCAGAATGTGCCAATGGAGGGAAATGTTAAATGTTAACATAAGGTAAATCTAGGTAAAGGGTACAGGGTGTTCGTTACACTTTTCTTTTCTTCCTTTATTTATTCATTTATATATATATATAATATATATATATATATATACTTTTTTGCCAAATTTCTGTAGGTTTGAAATTATTTCCAAATTTCCAAGTATTTTTTTTAAATCAGAAATTCTATTCACTGTTTGAGACTTAGAGAATGAAGGGCATAGTAAAGAGCTTAGTGGACTCACTTCCCAGCAAATCCACAACTGAACTGTTTTGTTTTGTTTTAAATAATTTTTAAACATAATAATTGAAAGCCTCTAGAAGATTTCTTAAGGTCATACAGCAAACAGAGAAACATATTCAAAAATCTACTAAATTTCACCAACAGTAAGAATGGAGATCATGTGAGCTATGACCCTCCTCCAGATCAGTGTTACAGAGGCTCTACTCTGGGTAGCCAAGAAGACAGGGGTTCCTTCCCCTCCCTGCTACTAGTCTAGGACCACAGTTTCACCCAAGGAGGGATAGATTTCTGGTGTTTCCATCCTCTACCCCAGCCCTGCAGAAGCTGTATTCCAATGAGCGGCAGCCAAGGACAAGTCAGTCTCCTTTCCCTCATCCAGATCCCACTTGCCAGGTAGAAATTCTAGGCATAGCAGGCATAGAGGCTGCAATAGCCTTTCATGAAAAAACCATCAATAAACTGGGAATAAACCTGAGTAAAGATCATCCATGAAAAACCCAGAGCTAACATCACAATTGACAGTTGACTGCTTTTGCTTTTCCCCCTAAAAGCAGAAACAAGATAAAATGTACTTCTCCTACCTCCTATTGAATAATGTACTAGAACGTCCAGCCAGGGCAATCAGACCACAAAAAGACATAAACGGCATACAGATTGGAACAGTTAGAAGTAAAATTATCTATAAATACAGATGACATGATTGCATATACAGGAAACCCTAAGACAGTCACTAAAACATAATTAAAACCAATAGATGTATTCAACAAGGCTGTAGGATCTGAGGTAAATATAGAAAAATCAATTTCCATACACTGGAATGAACAATCCAAAATGGAATTAAGAAAAATTAGTGTATTTATAATACTACAAAACCCAGTAAGACACTTGGGAATAAGTTTAACAAAAGAAGCACCAAATGTGTATTCTGGGAACTTTAGAACATTCCTCGAAGAAATAAAACAAGACCTAAATAAATGGAAAGACACTCCCATGACAGACAATAACAAGTGTTGGCAAGGATGTAGAGAAATTGGAACCTTCATACATTGCTGCTGGGAATGTAAAACACTGCAGCTGCTTTAGCAAATGGTTTGGCAGTTTCTCAAAATATTAAGCACAGAGTTATGATATGACTGAGCATTCCACTCCTTGGTATATAGCCAAAAGAAATGAAAATACATAGCCACCCAAAAACATACGCACAAATGTTCATAGTGACATTATCCACAACGGTCTATCAATTGATGGACAAAATGTGGCATATGTACACAATGGAATGTTGTTTAGCTCTCAAATGAATGCAGTATTGTTACATGCTAAAACGTGGCCAAACCTTGAGAACATTATGCTAAGTGAAAGAAGCCAGTCACAGAAAACCACACAGTGTATAATTTCACTTTAAGGAAATTTTCAGAATAGGCAAATCTATAGAAACAGGAAGCAGACTAGTGATGGCCTGGGTGGGGGCAGGGGTCGTGAAACTGCTAATGAATACAGGGTTTCTTTTGGGGTGATGAAAATATTCTAAAATGAGATTGTGGTGATGGTCACACAACTCTGAATATAGTAGAAACCATAAAATTGCACACTTTATATAGGAGAATTGTATGGTATAGAAATGGTATATTTTAAAAACTTTTAAGAGTAAGTAGTCTAAACAAACAAATTAAAGGCAGAAATCTATAGACTGAATTTAAACAGCAAGAACCTATGTACTATGCTGCCTATTTAAAAATCCCACTTTAAATATAATGGCACAAATAACTTAAAAGTAAAGGCAAGTTAAAGTTACGATGAGATACCACTGTGCACCTCCAAGAACAGCTAAGATTAAATACACCAATCATATCAAATACTGGCAAGGATGCAGAGGGACTCAAGTTCATGGCTGATTCTACCATCTTACATTCCTATCAGCAACCACTGTGGATGATATACTGGCAGTTTCTTAAAAAGTTAACCATAATCCTACTATATGATACAGCCATTCCCAACCTTATTTAACTAGGAGAAACAAACGTGTATGTTCATAAAAAGGGTTGCTCACAAATGTTCGGAGCAGCATTCCTCATACCAGCTAAAAACCCAAACAGCACCAGCGCCCATCAACAGAACAAGGGATAAATGTTTGAAGAGGACAAATATTTTCATTATCTTGATCATGATGATGGTTTCACAAGTATGTACAAATTTCAAACTATCACCTTGTATACCTGAGATAGGTACCATTTATTGTACGTCATTATGTCTCAACAAAGTTGATTAAAAATAGATAAAAAATCACATGGTCTCAAGACTGAACAGATTCTCACAAATCATTAAACCAACCCGAAGAGACAGCCTTCAACCTCTCCATTACTTTGATGTTCTTGATTTTAAGCTGAAGAGTATGCCTTCACGTGGTCACTTTCCGAGTGCAAGCAAACAACATGAGAGTTTTGTCCCCCATATTTTATTTATTTTCTTAAGTTTCTGTTAATTTTGAGATAGTACTTGATACTTCCCCTCCAGCATGGTCCCTGCAGTTCTCTTATCATCACAACACCCATGATCCAAGACCACGGTCCCTTGTGCTCTTCCCTCCCCTGTGCTGACACCTCTCCTTCCCTCTCCCCTGCTTGAATGCCACAGGTCTATGGTCAGATTGCAAACTGCATTTTGTTATTTTTTCCCCTGATACTTTGTTCTCTATACTTCACAACTAAGTGAAACTATCCAATATTTATCATTTTTTCCTGACTTGTTTCACTTAGCATGGTCTTCCACTTACACCCAAGTTGCCACAAATGACATAAGTTTATCTTTTTTGACCAACGAGTAGGATTCCTTTGACAACACCAGACTTTCGACTCACCTATTTCACCCCGATGCTGGGTGGCCAGGGAGCACAATCATGGAATGATTCTTGGTCACTGTACATGTTGAGTTAGTTCCAGAAAGGGTTTCCACTGTGCTTTAGAGACTGGCCACCTACCCAAGGTGAGATAAAGGCAGGCCATGTGGGGTTGTGGTAATGTAATGTGGTGGGAACAAGGGAAAAAAAGAGCACTGTGGGATGAAAAAATGTTACAGTAAAAGAATGAGCCTTTGAAACAGGGCCTGATACATACAAGTGCTAAAAAAAAAGCAAAAGATAATAGAAGTAACAAAATTTAAAAATAAATACCATTAAATCAGAATGTGCCCTCACCTGGATTAAAGGTGGGTGGAAAAATATTCTAAAAGGGAATAAAGGAGCTTGATAAGCACACCAATAACAGGATAGCAGGGGACATGAAAAATCTGCTTAAGCAATTAACCTTACAGATTCCGTAGACAGTAGCCACACTTTGGAAACAGACTGCCTAGATTCAAATCCCAACAGTACAACTTTATAGCCTTGCAACCTTGGCCAAGGTACACCTCTATGTGACTCAGTTTCTTCATCTATAAAATGGGGGTGAAAATAGGACTTACCTCATAAGGTTCTCAGGATGAATGATTTAATAATCTGCAAGGTGTTTAGAATAGATCCAAGCACAAACTTGCTACTTATTCATTAAAGGTGTAACCAGCAAGTCTATTTCAAGTTACCCTTTTTACTAAAATGCTAAGACTTTACTTGAAAAATGGATGGAATTAATGAGGTTTATTCCTAAAGAATAATCTCTCACCTACTCCTCCTGAGACAGTTCTTTCTAAAGAAGAGACCTTGTAAGTAGTCTGCCACTCTGATTTGAACAAAAGTAGATCCATTATTCAAAACATCATCTCACCTTTTCAGTCACAGAGATGGTGTGGTTTAAACAAATATTCTCCCAGACCAAAGCATATTTACCACAATTAATACAACTTTTATAGTCAGGGTTAAAAATGCAACATCCATTGTATCTAAATAGGAAATAAAGGACTCAGAAGAGATAGCATTACCATCTAACCAGTTAACCAACTTCAACAAAGTTACTGGATATAAGCAAGGCGCTAGTTTACCAGGTCAAACCAGCAGAACTAAGATTATCCTTTCCAGACAAAATGATGAAGCAATGCAGGTACTCCGTAGCACTTGCTGGTGCTAAGAACATGAAAAAAGACATACTTGAACATGGTCCACACAACAGAAAAACACAGAGTAGATCCTAAGTGGTCTCACTAGGCAATAGCACAGGTTTTCAGGGTGACTCTGACAGGGAATTCATGTTATCCCTCTTTTATGAAGACTCCTGCGCTGGTTTATAATGTTTGTCGCGAGATACCTTCTAAGTTAGGAGGAAAATCAAGTACTCTTTTCCTAATATAACACCAGAATCAAGCCAGAAAAATATCTCCTAGCTCTAAGGAGTCCAGGTGAGCAGTTAAAAGCATATTCTCCATATAAAAAACTGCATTCAAAAGAGGCAACCAAGAGGTTACCACTCTGCCCCGTACTGCTAGCTATTTGTTTCTCCTTTCCATACTACTTTTATTTTACTATTATGGCTACCAGTCTCTTCCTAACTCTTTTTTTTTTTTTTTTTGAGACTAGGTCTCACTATTTTTGCCTTTGGAACCGCAGACTCTCGTTGCCTGGGGTACCACGGACTCAAGCAATTCCCAGCCTCAACCTCCCAGGTAGCTGGGGTTACAGGCACACACCACCACACCTAGCTATTTTTTTGGAACAGGGTCTCGCTACGTTGCCCCGAGCAGGGCTGGAACCGCAATCCCTGGTCCCCGCCGCTGCCGCTACAAGGCATGCGCCACCAAGCCCAGCCTTCCTAAATCTTAATCAGCCTCTCCCCAACCCTCAAACCATATACTTCACAGAGAAGAGATTAAACAGCACAATTTTTTTCTTTGCCTCTCCAGTCTTCCCTTTTATCTGAATATGATTAGTCATTCTGGCCTCCATTCTCAGAAACACCGGCTCCTCCACTCTACCCTACACCCAAACACTTCATTAAAAATATTTTTTAAATCAAGATATGTCCTCACTTCCTTCAGTGTTTCACCTCCTTCTGGAGTTACTGTTTAGCTGTTCACTAAGTCTACACCTCTTTTTTGCATCCATGTTTAGTGCTAACCCCAGTATGTCAAGTCCCTAACATTTGGGATTGGCTGTTTTTTCCCTTTTTTCTCATCAACATTGCAACAAAATGATGTCCAAGAAAAGATGTTATTTGAGAACCTGCTGTCCTGGGCTTGCAACTCTAGGCTGAAGTAGCACCCTATCAATCTGTGCACAACACCTGGGCTAAGTCAGGAAGGAGGTGGGAGCCTTCATTCTCAAGGCAGGAAACAGGCAACTGCTCCAAGCTGAACTTATGCAACAGGTCAGATTCTTATTTGCAGGAAACTCAAGGTGAGAATGACATTTAAAGTCCAGTCAGTTAACGGCCACCAAGGACACATCTGTAGGCTGTCAGAGTTGGATTTATTTCCTCCTCATAAGAGAGGGCACTCTGGAGAAGCCGTAGATGCTGCTTGACAAGAGGGGTTCAGAGGAAGAAAGTGGTCATGGGTAATGGGTATGTTATTATTTCCCAGGCAGGATTAGAAGAAGCAGGGATGAGGTAGGGGGTAGGGCACTGTCCCAATGTGAGGGCAGCTCAGCACCCAATCTGTGGGTGGGAATATCGGAGGGGATCTGAGGGCATCACAGATTAAGAAAGCTGTATTCACTGAAAGGGGGTGTCCGTATAGCTTCTCATCCTGCTATATGACTTTGGAAGAAACCATGTTTCCCTGTTAACTTTGCAGTCTCTCAACACAACTCATAGCAACAACTGCCCTTTTCCCCGAGGTTCAGCTGACTGCCCTACCATACACATCGTGGACTCTGTCAGTGAGATGGGCATGGGTGCCATTACCTTCTGGTTTATTTTTGGTTCCACAAATGTTTAGATATGGGAACAAATTATACCACCAGGAAAGACCTGAATTATATCTACTGCTCTGAAAGCTTAGGTCAAAAACTGAAGACCTGGGTGGGTACATGGAAGATTTTCACTTCATCCTGCTGAAGACCATGTCTTATAACTACAAGAGAGGATATGGGAAATGACTAGATGCTATTTAAAAGATGTCAAAGAATAGAAGGGTTTTCTGAACAATCGCTCAAGGTTTTAGAATGATGGAGTGCCAGCAAAAGGTACAGAAAATAAAATACAGTGACCAGAAAAAGTTATTTTTCTGGAGGCTCATTAACATGATGAATATGGGCTAGAAAGAAAATGTTAAGGGAAGGAAAAATACCACCAAAAAAGTATAATCTAGTAAGAGAAAACATAGTGAAAGAGATACCCAGTGCTTTTTCAGAGGAAACAGGATAAAAGGGCTAGAAGTTAGGTCCAGGACGGAAGATGTCCACAGACTGGTTTCACAGAGTACTGGTAACAGAGTCACTGGGGCACACAACATACTAGAAAACAAAGATCTCCCAGTCATCATCGTCAAGAGCCAGTGAGATGGCATCTGGCACTAGTGATAGAATATAGCTGAGTGTAGTGATTAAGGGGAGATTTAAATCCAGGCCAACAAGGGTTCATCACCCTATTTTCCCCGTCACTTATCATGCGACCCTAGTTAACACACATACCCTCTGTGAACCATCATTTGGGCATTAGAATGTTGACTTCACTAAGCTGTTAAAAAGATTCAAGACTAATGAATTTAAATATTTATCACAACCTGTGACGCGAGCAAGTCCCCCAAAGGTAGCCACTATCACTATCATATAATCATCACCATCATCACCTGCAGTGAAATGGCAGTACTAATGGAATTCAACAAACCAGATGGTGAAAATATGGTGAATAACATTTGGTTGAAAAAAAAGAAAGAAAAATGATGTATTATTGGAGAGATACATATATTCCCATAAAACAGAAGAAAGGTAGAATATTGAATTCTATCTCCTCTCCCTCAAACTCTTTTCCTCTCTTATATACCTGGTAATCCTGTGTGTACACACAAGCACACACACCATCCTGCCTGTGTTTTCTCTATCTTAGGACATTCAGTCCACCCAATCTGTTTTGTTTTGGAAATCATTGTTGTCCTCAGAAAGCTGAATTTTTAGTTGAGGGAATGTCACGTAGGTCATATTTTTTGAGTTGAAGACTGAAATATGAAGAAGTACAGATGTCTCTTTCAATAAATTTTAATATAAAACGAAGTGAAAGATATCCCATTAGTCTGTGGGATGGTAAGATTCAAACCTCTGGGAGAAAAAGGTGAAAGAGGGATTCTTGGACATGTTCACAGGAGCAAAAGAGCTATGACGGTATGGAATATGGAGGTTATTATACTAAGTGAAATAAGTCAGAAGGAGAAAGATAAATACTAGGTGATTTCACTCATATGGAAAATTAAAAAAACAAAAGGAATTGACCAAACTAAACCCAAACAAACCCTAAAAATCTGACTGCAGAACTGATGCTCCCAGAGAGGGAGATAAAGAGGAGATGGGGGACACAAAGAGTAGGGAGCCCAATGGTCTGTGGTAAAGGACTCTAGGGGTTCAGTGGTGGTTGTAGTGTGGTGATGTATATCTGAGTAGGCGTGATCCTGTTCCCCTACGTCATTTAATCAGTGTTGTAAACCAAAGTTATCTCAATTAAAAAAGAAAAATGTTAAATATATAAGAGAGAGAAGGGAGTGATTCAGACAACAGAATACCTTCAAGGAGGAATGAAGGATAGGTAAACAGAAAGAAGAGGGCAGCCTTGGAAAAAAGCTGAGAGAGAGAGGGGGAGAGGGAGGGAGAGAGAGAGACATAGAGAGAGAGAGAGAGAGAGAGAGAGAGAGAGAGAGAGAGAGAGAGAGAGAGAATGAAAGGAGTCAGGGAAACAAATGTTTCAAAGGAAAGAAGGTTTGTGACCAAAGGGGTGCTTTCTTTTCAGGGAAGTATATAACTACATTATCTGCTGATGGGGAAAGAGAGGGCTAAATTAGGGTACTGGAAGGATGTGGTAAGAAAATGGAAGTTGTTGTGGGAAATTGGAAAAGTAACCAACTTGGAATGTGTAAAAAAAAGATTAGGAGCAGCCGTTGAGGATCCAGCTGTGGTTAGAAATCACAGTTTGGTCATGGATATAATCAGCATGATGAAGTGATTTTCCTGAGGACTACTCAGCAGCCTGGGAACAGGACAGAAGAAAACAGATGCTATAGTCCATCTAGGTTTAAGGACAGGCAGGGCAGGTGCAGGGGAACAAGAGGAATGTGAGGGGATTGAAGATATTGATGGGAATTAATATCAAATGGCTGGCAGGCTTGAGTGGGGGGTAGGAAAGACCATAGAAGCAGGAGATGACTGAAAGCCAGGAAGAAGAGATGGGACTAGAAGAGAAGGAACTAGAAGTGTTGCTGAGGTCAAAGAAGTTCTTGTGCGCATAAGGGAATGTTGGGGGATAGAAATATAGTCAGAAAGCTGAATTTTAGAGTTTGAGTTTGAGCTATCTAAAGTAGAAAATGCTTGATGATGACAAGCCTCAAAGAATGACCAAATGAAGGGCCTGCTGAAGTTGAGTGAAAATAAAGTTCTTATTATTGGAAGTCAAGGAAGTATTTCACTGACTCATGAGAGGACACATCACTGTGGCCAGCGACACAGTCAGGGGAACATGACAGGAGTCAAGGGAGTGGAGAATATTAAGTTAGGTAGCAGAGATCTCAGAGAATACGAGCAAGTAATTCAGAAACCATTGAGGCCATTGAAGATAGTTGGAATGATACCTGATGATTAAAGAATAAGGGAAAAGGGAAGTTGTTGAACAACACACTGGGATCCAAAGCTACCTTTGAGAAGAGGAATTATGACAAAGAGCTGCTTCCATTAAGAGGGTAGTGAAGATAGTGAAGTCACCAAGGCAGAGTTCCAAAAAGAAAAAAAAAAAAAAGAATATATAGACATTTCTTGAATAAATAACAGGAGCTCTGGAAGACAAAGGAGAAGGGTGTGTCAGCCAGGAGACAATATGCCTATGAAAGGGAAATTGTGCTGAACTTACAAGAGGAAGATTTTATCCTTTAGGATTCTGAGGAAGCAGTAAGAAGAACTACAATTCTGTATGTTTGCCCAAGAAAGAAGAACTAATTGGTAAAAGTAGAAGTGAAAGACGCTTTAGGAAACATGGCCATGACATGTTAAAATGTAAGAAGTTATAGGTCCAAGAATATTCCCCTGATACTGGGAATGAACATTTCTACAGGATACCACAGTGACTCATATACTGTTTAAGAGCAATAAAAGATTGGGGGGGGGTTCTCAAAATATTTTCAATCTCCCAGGATCTTGAAGAAAACAAAAAAAGAAAGGAGAAATGGACTACAGAACACAATACAGCTACACAGGAAACACGGTGGTAGTCCACAGGAACTAGTATAGCTATACAGGATTTTCAAGGTAAGATTATCGACCCTAAATAGAAGATAGATGTGAACAAGTAACAGAGCCAGTAAGCCAGTAAGAACACCAGTGGAATACTCACTTCCTATTTCTACTTCATCTTAAATGACAAGAATAATTTTCAAGTGGGAAATGGTAGCATAAACATGAATAAGAGTTTATCAGAGCCCAACAGATGCTGAGATATCAAAAATAGCAAGCAGTTTAAAGTGAATTTGAAGGCTGTGAGCCCACATAAAGGATAGCCCATGTTTCTGAGATAAACCACCATTCCTGATCAAGAAACCACTGCTGAAAACCTCTGAAAAATCACAGCAGACTACAAAAAAAAAAAAATAAGAAGGTCAGAGGTTGACAACAGCCTATTTTTTTGAAATAGATTATTCTGTGAGCCCTCTTTACAGGCATTATGTTGCATGTGAAGACATGAGGAGAGGTTCCACCTTTGTCTCCATTATGATTCAGTTCTGAATCCAAGCTATTGGAAGACAATTCTTTTTGATGGGGGGAAACTTGTCTATGATGGAGTATTAAACTGATGCCTACTGATGGGGGGGAACCTGGCAGATTGAGGTAATGCCACTATCCAGTGTTTTGAAGTTTCAGTAAGTCATTAAAGACATTTTCCCTTACAGAACACATTCACATGAGACCATGAGACCTGTTCAGCACTATTAATACAGGAAGGCTAATGATTGATCAAATACCTTACTCAAAAAAAATGCTAATGGAATACTACTCAGCAATAAAAAGGGAGGAACTAGTGCCAATGCAACAACTTGGATGAAACTCAAGGAAACTGAGCTAAGTAAAAAGAAAATCAATTTCCATAGGATGCATATTGCGTAATTTCAATCATTGCACAAAGTGGACTCAAAAAATAAGGGAATGCAAGTTTTGAAATGTTTTAATGGGCATAATGGCAATTCACTGAAAAAGATACTTTGGACAACAGAATGGTATCTGCCATGACATTCCATATTAACAAAGCACTTTTCTAAGGGAAGACAGCAGTAAATACATTAGCAACGTGTTTTCTGCTAGTGAGATTGTATATGTAGCACAAAGTCATGACCTACAGACCTTATTTTCAAGGAGACATGAATAGAGTATATCTCAAGTAAGGCAACTAAGATGGTTAAGTATCTAGAAATCATTATATGAAATTAGTAGAAGGAAACTAAGAAAAAGATGAGATATGGCAGGTGAAAGAAACAGGTTAGATAATGATAATGTAGACCATGAAATAATTATAATATCAGATACTCTATTGAAGGTAGCATGGTACTTTACAATTTATAACATGTTTTCCTGCTGATGTTTTTAACTGTCTAACAGGCAGTTAAATATCTGAAAGGCTGGCAAGTAGGGGAAGGGTTGAATTTTTTTTCTGTGTAGCCACATGATTTGAGATTACAAAGAGAAGTTTCAGCTTAAACCAAAGAAGGATTTTCAAGCATTTGATCTTCACAATTAGGGACTGCCAGTAGCACTAAGAGCAACAAGAATGTACTATAAGCACCATATATTTATTATTTGGTTTAGTCATCATGGCAATCTTAGGAACTGGGTCCCATTATCCCCATTTTACAGATGAGAGAAATATGCTCAGAAGCATTCAATAATCTTCCCACAGCTAGTCAAAGGTCAGCTCAAATTCAGGCAACCCCACTTCCAAACCACAACTTATGGGTTAACTGGAGTGATCACCCTCGGAAGTTACTGCAGAGTGAGTAGCCTGCAAGCATAAATCAGAAGCTGTACTATATCAAACGTAAGATAAGAGGATTCTAGGACTCTTGGTAGACAGGCTCATGTGGATTGGAAACATTAAGTGGCACCCCTCTGGAAGCTCTAATAGAAAAAAAAGCCAAAGGCAGTAACATTAAAAAATGCAGTTTACTAGAAAGATAAGAGACATTGCCATCAAGATCTTTCTTACACATATATTTTGAGTCTTGCAAAGGCTGTTGGTGCTCATTGCCTTGTCCCATTGTCTTTTGCTTTCTCATATATATTCAAAGAGTATATTGACCATAGTTCTACAATGTCAGTCTTACCCTAGATTGATGAGTGAGGAAAAAAAGCCATGTGCAGAGTAACTAAAAGTTACACTATTGTTTGTTATGTCCACATCTCCCCTGAACTGAAAACAAAGCAAAAACAAACAAACAAAATATACTGGCTTCCAAACCCTATGGCAAATTGTCTGAGAGTGAAGACAACCAAAAGCATGAGACCCAAAGAACAAAGGCAGAGCCTGGAGACTGTGGTGTGGTCCTCTATACACAGTAGGTAGGTTTTGGCTTCACAAAAACTTGCAGTTCCAAGATCTGGCAGAAAATTAATGTCATCATGATTGAACTAGCAAAGTACCTTAAACTATTTCCTCTTCCAGCCTCTGCCCTCACCAGTTGATGCAATGTGTATTAAAGTCACAAAGCTCAGGACACTTGGACAGTTTTAATTAACAAGATTTCTCCACTTGAATCATGTACATCGAGACTTCTATCCCTGGGGAAACAGAGTAGGGTTGTCCTTCATTAAAAATTCAAACACAAAAGCAGCCTGCCATGTTGAAAGCCAGTTTGAGAGTCGCCAGGTTGACCTGCCTTTGGAATACATGATACATGACTCGAAAGAGAGACAAATGATAAAACACCAAGTCAAATATAGATAAGTTTCTGAAGTATAATGAAAAATGTCCAAAGTCCTCACAATAAGTAACCTGTACTCAGAAGCAGTGAAATTAAATTATCTTGAACTTTTACCAGTGACTATTCTGATGCCACCTCAAAGTGGGGATAATTGAGCAGCTCCCCAGGAGCTTTAAAAGAAAAACACACCAACTTGGTAAAAGAAAAGGCTTTGCATTCCATCCACAGGGTTCTCCTTGGAGTTTAAGTAGCAGGTTGTAACTTAAGGGTATAGTTTTGACTGTTTTATAAACAGGCAAGAGTTGGCCTGCAGCACATGGATGGGGTCCAAATTGACCACAAGGAGAGGAACCTGGAAAATGCAGCCAGCTGGACAAAAGTGGGGTGGGGAGGTAGGCATCTTCTCTAACTAATCAGAGACCAAGCCTACATAATGCATGGGAGGCTAGTTAGCACCAGACCCCAGAATAAAAACCAGATCTACCTGCCTAAAAAGAATGAACACTAACTGTCAGACATAACGAACAGTTGTGCCAGGCTCAGTTTCCCCATCTATAAAACAAGGAGGGTGACATTTGGGGAGAGAAGTTCACTTCTGACAGGATATCTCTTCCCAAAGGAAATGCCAGATGGATTCAAGATTTAAGCGTAATTAAAATCATAAATACGTTTTTAAAATCATAAATATTACTATGAGAAACAGGCCTATGTCTGACATTTGCAAGGCCAGAGGCAAGATACAAATGTAGCCTTGCAATCTCCCCTATTTCCCCCCCTCCCCAGTCCCACTCCTTTCCACATAGTTAGCAGCCTGGGAGGACCACCCAATCCACATAACATCCACCCACACTTTTTTTCCACCAAATTACCCCCCCCCCCTTATTCTTATAGGAGTTCACACCTATGACACACCTCCCATGGGAGGACAGACCAGAAAGAGGCCCCTGCAAGCCTTGAAAGCAGACTGAGGGGAGGGGAGGTTAAAAGAAAGAAAGAGAGAAAGAGTCGGCCAGCAAGAGAGCGAGTGAGCAAGCAAGCAAGCAGGCAGGCAGGCTGAGCGGGGACATTCTGGACTTCCAAGTATTCAAGGAATAGTCTAGAAGGAACAGCAGGAGCTCTGGGTGGCACATCTCCCTATTCCTTAGAATTCCTTGCCCTAAGAGGCCATCAGAGTGTCAAGCATAAACCACAGAGGCAAAGATTAATACATCTGCTTACATAAAAACAGAAAACTTTTTTTGCCCATCAAAAACAAATTGCTTTTAAAACAAGTATCTAAATGGAGTAGAAACATGTGCAACATCATAACAAAGATTTACAATCCTTAATTTATAACTCATATAATCAACTGAAATGTGGCTACCCAATTAGGAACTCAATATAATACAAACATATAAAGAAAGGTCAACTTCACTGATAATTACAGGACTACACTACAAAAGGCCCTTTTTGATACTTCAAATTGATAAATATTTTCCAAATGATAATACACAGGATTAGCAAGAGTTTAAAAGTAGAAACTGATCAACCTTTCCCCTCCTGTTCATCCAAATCTATTTTTTATAATTTATACCTAAGAAACAGTTAAGGGTGTGACAAAGATTTAACTATGAGGATATTCACCACAACACTGGTAATGACAGACAATAACTGGAAACAAATGTCTAACAAGCAGGAATTGGATATATTTTTTTAAAGCATGGAACACTAATACAATGGAGTAGGCAAGTGTCATTGTAGATAAAAAGCTGATAATACATAAACATGTCCATGATATAATTGATAAAAAGGAGGCATTTTTGAAAGTGGTAAAACACATTTCATTGTTAAAGTTACATACAAACACACACAATCTAGAAGGCTAAACAAACAGGTATTTAAAACGTTCTTTTAAATTTTGGGCTGTGTTTTTTTCCTTGTTCCTTATTTGTATTTTCCAGCTTTTAGAAACTGGATATAATAGTAATCTATTTCACTACAGGTGGTGGTTGTTTGGTTTTTGGAAGAGATGGATTATCATTCCCAAGGAACTTAGTTATACTAACATTCTACAAGAACATCCCCTTGTAGCTTTAACATTTTAGGATTCGATGAAAGAAAAAACTATCGAACAATAAGGTGTCCTCTGGAAATCAGGGAAAGTCACTGTAGCAGCCTACATTAGTGGACCAAAACAGGATCAGCACAAAAAAAAAAAACACAAAAAGAGAACCACCGCTCCTCCCCCACCTCCCTGCCCCAGAAGACAGAAGCCCTGTATGTATAGCATGGAGATTCCACAACCCTTAAGGTGACAGATTCTATCTCGATTTTATCTTCAAAGCAATGTTTTTTTCAAAGTCTTTTTTTATGCCAAATAACTCCCACACAAATTCAAACCAACCCATTTGATAAACAACTGGGTAGCTAGAAGGAAAGAATAGAATTGAACTCAGCAGTATTGGTGAGGGGTAAGGGATGTTTTGTTTTTTTACTTCTTCCATTTCAAGCTACAGAAGCTCCAGTTAGCCAACGTTTCTGACCTCTTTCAACCTCCTTACTTATCCACCCCCCCCCCCCACTGGAGGGAACTACAATGATTTGCTTGAGAAGCGAATTTTAAGAATTTGCTGATGAATTTATAGTTCATAAGAAGAAATTCACATTAAATCCAAACTTTAAAGTTGGCTCATTGTAACCATAGTTGAAAAACCTGTTTATCTGCCTGTCCATTCATCTATATGCACCTAAAAATACATGAACAGCAAGCACTCCCTACTTAAGCAATGCTTACTGCTGGGCTGAGGCATATCAGAAATGAAGACTTAGACAAGCAGTGTACTCTGTAAGACAAGTGGCTCTGTTCTCTATGTATATGCAAGAAAGGGAGCAGCCATGAATGACATAGCAATACAAGTGGGCCCTCACAGAATCCCCATTTCAATGTTATCTGACTTCTCTACATTTTGTGCCAAAGTCCCATTTGGTAAGCAGAAAACCACACCAACTGCATGACCAGTCACCTATATGTGCATGTCCCTTTGAGTACAGATGGGATATTAAAATCCAATCCATCTTTCTCCAACAGCTCAAAAGTCACCTCCTTCCCAAACCATGCTCTTTTTCACCCTAGCTACAAATGACCTCTTGCTCTCTTGATTCTAAACCCTTTGTTTCTACCATTCATTACATATGATTTTACTTAGTTATATGCATTCATGTTCTTTTAACTAGATAAGTTACTTGATGGCAAGGTCCAAGTGATTTTCATGTGAGCTATGGTATCAAAACAGTGTCTTACAGAGTTATTTAATAGAGCAGACAGGACTAAAAACTAGAAGTTATGTAAGTTTAAAGCATCTTCCCTCCCCACCCCTTAATATAATTAATAGAGAACAGGACCAATGCAGCTACAGGAGAAAGTTCTTATCCAACTTCCATCTGTAACCTGGATTCTCAAAAGGCAGAAACTTCCAGTTATTTTGAATTTAATACACTTATACCAAACATACAGGGAATATCTATGCTTTAATGTTATGGGAATGCAAAAATAAATATTAGACACGAAAGGATCAAAGAACAGAAGCAACCACAGAAACAATCGATTCACTCACATGCCAAAGTCATTTAGCTAACTAATTTCATAAGCTTACAGTGGAGCCATCATGTAAGCCCTCATGCCCTGGCTGCAGCTATAGATGAAACTGAAGTTTCAAGCTAACTTTATGAGATTAGAACTCAATACTGGAAAGAAAGGACACCAACAAGATAATGGTAGTTAATTCTGGGTTGAAAGGATACTTGCATTCTTTACTCCAGATGCATCTTGATTATTTTCCAGGATGAATAAGTAACTGTGTGTCACTTCTATTATTAAAAAACAAATAGGGACAGTCAGAAAGGAAGAACTCTCCAAGAGAAAGAATCAAGGAGAAAAAAATTAAAAAAAAAAAAACTCAACATTCCTAAATATGTTGTAATTAGGGGACACAAGGAAGCAAAAGCAGCAGGAGAAGCAGGCAGAATGAGAACTAGAAGGATCTAACAACTCTGTGACCACAAAGGAAATTGGCAGTCAACTGAACCAAAAAGGAAAAAGAGGAGAGAAATAAAATGGCAGAACAGAATTTAGATCTCAAAGAGGCTTCTTAAACATCATGAATTTTCCCTACATTATGCCCCCTCCCAGAACGGTTAAGTGGATAGTTAGATAGGTCTTGAGAGCTAGAGAGCAGGACAAATGGAGCCCAGACAGTGTTTATGGATACTTAGTGACCAGCTCTAGTGAAAGGAAGAAAAGGAAGATAATTGCATAAGTAATACCCGGAACAGACAGGAAGAGATGAGACTAACAGCAGAAGCAGAAAAAATAACAGGACAGAATTTCTTTGACATCTGGGTTGCCAGATTAAGCAGGGGAATCACTAGACAGAGTATCTAGGCTTCTGTTAGCACTCCCACCCTTGGCCCCCTTCCCTGGTCAAACTATACCCATACCCCATGTTACATTTATCTGCATGTGAAAAATTCCCCAAATCTCTATGCCAGCTCAAATCCTCTCCTAAGCACATGCCCCAGGGGAATGACTCTCTCTTTGGATATCTGTAAGTACTCACACTGAAGTTACCATCACAAGTCAAGTTCTGATCCAGTGCTGTCTGTCTCAGAGAAGGTCCCCCACAAGAATGAATTTAGGCAAATTACTGAACATAATCTCTCATATCTTTGTGAATAAGATGGAAAAAAATCATTTGCTGGATGATGGTACAGTCTCCCAGGTGTTAGTGCAGCCTTACCCAATAAATGACCATTGATGGGTTCATGGTAACCTGGAAAGCTGACCATGATTAGCCTGGTCAGCTACAGGCCAAGTGCAGCAGACACTGACAGGTGACTCCCGTAATGCCCAGCTCCTGGTGTTCACACCCTTCTACAAAGCCCTGTCCAGGAAGGTGGGCAGGACCTGCGACCAACTTCTAGTCAGGAGAATAGCAGGAGCCCAGACTTTCTCTCTCTTACTGGCCTTGAAGAAACAAGCTGCTTTACTTGGAAGGGTCAGGTGGCAGGAATAACAGGAGGCTTCTAGGATCCAAGGGTCTTAAAGAACTAAAATCTGCCAATGGCCATGTGAGAGTGGAAGCAGACCCTGAGCCTCTGATGTGACTATGGTCTCAGTCAACACCTCTGATTATAGCCTGAGAGAGCAAAGAACCCAACTAAGTTATGACAGGCTCATGACCCACAGGACGTGAGCTAAATAACAGGTACTATTTTACCCAGTAAGCACTAGAAAACTAACACACCAAACAATATTTTATTAATTACTTGAATAATATCTATGAAATAAATGTAACATGAAAATAAGATGAACGAGATATAAAGAAATTAACAACATTGATGCTTAAGTAAAAGCCTAGACAGTTTCTTGTGAAAAACTGATGAGAAAGAGTAGACACAAACTTGGAAAGAGCACGCCTTGGGCTTATCATGAACTCATAGTACCATGTAACGACCACAAACCCAGTATTATTTGAAGCCATCTCAACAAAGTACACTGCATTAAAGGAATGGAGAAGCTGTCTTACTGAACCATACAAACCAGTCAAATCAAATCAAAAAATGTTTCCTCAATTCAAGTCATTAGGAGGAACAGAGGAGCATAGACAGTCCTGTCCCCGGAAGTATTTTCCATTCTATTTGGAGACTAAAATAAAGACATTAAAAGTTGAAACCATACCTTATATCCAGGCTGCCATAACAGTTCACCTGACTCTTCCAGAAATCTCCTAACTCATCTCTGCAATTCCAGTATCTCCCTCTGATACAGTTTTAACCATTACAGTTTTCTGATTAGTCTCCACTTTTTACAGAATGCAGTACAGACCACTTAGATTGGGAGCAGAGCTAGAGTCAACCCTGGCTCTATCACTTCCTAGCTCTGTGAGTTGGAACCTAATTTTTTTCTCATTTGTGAAATAAGAACAATATCAACCCAATCATATGTCCAGTTTTCCTGGGTCAGCCCCTTTTGTGCCCAATACATCTGATTAGCACTCCACTCTCAAAAGTAGTTTGGACAATAAATCACCTGTTGTTATGAGGATTTCCTGAGTGAGCACATATAACTCTTAACAGATCTGGCACAATACTGTCTTTCCTCATTCTCTAAAATGAACATTGTACTTTGCTGCCTGAAGTCACTTCTCCAACATTAACAACTATAGAAGGACAAACCTGTACTACACGATCTACCTCAGATGCCACCCCCCTCATCTTGTCTGACCGCTATGGTATTTTTAATCTCTCTTAAAATATATATCTAACACTAGTTTGATTTGTGGTTATTCTGTACATGTATTTGAACTTGCACTGAGACTAGTGTTGGAAAGGACAGCGTCTACTTCTGATTCCTCTTAGTCCACATGTGACACCTAGTACAGTCTCCCAACAGAGAAGATATAACTTAATTTAGAAACAAGCCAGAATTTTGGCCACAGAATTGCATTTCATTTACCCACCAAGAAGTATCTGATAAATAAAAGCTATGATTATTTTTCCTCTTCTCTCATGGGACCTGTCAAATCAGAATACTTTGCTGTGAATAGAGGCCTCACATCATCTATACAGAGCAGCCCACTACCCCCTCTCATAGCGGACACAAAGGTCTGGGCTTGGAGCTTAGAGTCTCCTCCTTTCTTTCTAAGAAGTCTGATCTCTTCTGATTTACTCCTTTTATATGCTAGTCTAAGCCGGGGCCAATTCCAATAGCTTCTCTGATCACTGGCAAAGACAAGAATCTCCCTGTTGGTTCTCTAGACATAACTTCCAGGTCCAGGGACAATTTTCAACCTCACTCCAGGTAGCCCCTCATGCTCTATAGTTCCCCAAACCAGAAAAATCTCTCAGAGATTGCACTCTTTATGATCTCAGTCTTTCTATGCCTATTGTCAGCCTGAAATTACTTAGCCTTGCTCCTTTCTCACAATTGTTACATTGCTCCAGTTCCCCACACAATTATATACCCTAGAGTGAAACCTGCCTGGCTTCTTAATCCATTGTTAAGCTTCCTACTACACATCTCCTGATTATATGTCCAAATATTAGAGAATTGGGGCCAATTAAAGTAGGCTGGAGACACTCATCTCTTATCACACACAACTGGGTGATGGCACAATGAATATACCAAACAAGAGGACATTCAGATGGACATTCCTTTTTAATTTCTGCATCTCAGGCAAAAGACTTTCTTGGAGGAGGAGGGGAGAATGAACCTGAAATGAACCTGAAATATTTGATGATTTAATTGAGACATGATTATATAAATATCAGGCAGCTTAGACCTTCTCCACTCTAAACATGACTGTATCTGCATTCCTCTTCAGGTCCTAAAGCAAAGAGCTCAAGATAATGTAGGCTAGCATTCATTACAATATTTAAGCAAGTTGAACAAGAACAACAACTATTTATCCAGACACTGAGACATTTAATTGTTTAATTGCAGCCTCAAATACAATTGCTATGCTAGCTAGATATTAAAAATACCCACAGTCAAATTAATGACATAATTTAAATTGCTTCATTAAAAAAACTAAAACAATCACAATTTTTACCTAACTTAATTATATTGAAATCAGGTGAGAATAGGGCAGAAGCCTCCAACCAACAAACCAAAAGAAAAAAAAAAAAGTGGTACTTTTAAAATGTGGTTCCTGCCGCCCAGATTCTTACCACCTGCATAGCAGTTGCTAAAGTCACAATACAATTTAACAACATGGTTTTATTTACAAGGAAAATTAGCCAGGAAAACAAAGTCCTTAAAGCCACAAGTGGCCAATTATCTCACCATTTTTAGTCCCAAAGGTCCCGAAGACACATGTCCATGATGGTGCCCTCTTTGCCCCTCCAAAACTGAAGCAGGCACTCTGCAAAGTGCTGTCTTACTTTTCTGTCTTCTCTTTGCTTCTTCCATTCTCCAGTGTTCTGTGGCTTCTCCAAGGATCTTCGAACTTTTTCAACAAATGCTGATGCAAAATCAGCTTTCCAAATCCCTGCCAGGTATCAGCTTTCCATGCCACCTTGCTATGGCACCGGGCTCTCCACACCAGCTACTCTTCTGCTGGCCAATCTTTCACTATGGCTCCTTGCCGCCACCAGCTTACTCTTCCAGGGGGCTTCTGCCCATCCTGGCCACTTAGAGTCCTCTTACCCCACCATCATTCTCATCTCTCCTCTCTCCCAATCTCTGCTTCTTTCTTTTTAATCCCTTTTTTTCCTCCTCCTAAAAACCAGAGGCTCCAATTTCCTCTCACACACCCTCCTGGTCACCCATTTTCTCTTCTCCATCCTGGATTTGCAACAAAGTAAAAGAAGGTACCCTTACCAGGTTTAGGCCTCTGTGTTTTTCAGACACAGCTAATGGCAAAGCCTAAATTTTAATGCTGCCCATGTTGGGGTCACACACATCTCCTTCCAGGCTTCCTGCCATGAAGATGCCCTGGTAGCTGTCAAGGTCCTTGATTTGCCCAAGGCTTTAGATTTAATATCACTTAAACCCTATTACACCTTTGAGTCCCCAGTATAACTTACTAGTGTCAAGAAAATAATATCATGGGGTACAGGTTTTATTTAGATTCTATTACTGAAAGGCATGCATAACCTAAGAACAAATCAAGTAGTATAGAAAGGTAGCACTTGAAATAGTGCCAAGCCCTGCCATCCTTAATTGCCAAGGTCACAAACAATACCTGTCTCTCATGCACCCATGTTTGCACATGTGTTAAGTATACACATATACAAACTTTTAGAGCTATCAATCCTCTAATACCTCCCTACTTCTTCCTATTGTACAAATTGGATCATACAATACCATTCTATACCTCTCCCCTTCTCTCCCCCAACACACACTGAAAAATGTATCTTGGTGGAATGTCAAAAACAAAAACAAACAAACAAAAAAACACGCACTTCACAGAAAGAACAAATTTGTGGTTACCAAAGGCAGTAGGTGGGGGGGGAAACTGAATCTTTGGACTTTTTTCCTTGTCATTGCATACAGCTCTACCTCAGCATTCCAATGTGCATATGCCAGTATTAACATAACCAGTCTCTCACGATGGACAGCAAGATTGACCATAGTGAAAAAATTATAACAAAGAGGCAGATAATAACTTTTTTAACAAGTGACTTTTACACAGTTCCTTCTTAGATCAGATTTGCTGTGACAAAAACACAGTCATCTTACTTTTCTAAGATGCCCTACAAATGAGCTCTGCTCCCACTGACAACTGCAGAAGTAGGCTTCGAAATCAGTCCTTTAGTCTGAAGTTCCTGTAGCTCAAATCAGGAACTAAATATTTAACATAAAATTAGAGCTACGAATCATTTCATCTTTTATTTTAAACAGTCTAGAAAATCAAGTGTCCCAGTGATAGCAGCCACACCTTGCTATGATCAGCCTTGTACCCATTCAATAGCTAATTCAGAAACTGCTGTTCCTCAGAATTAATCCAACTCTTAAACAATGACTTCCTTCCTCTTAAACAATGACAATAGATCTTCTGAGGAGATCTATTGTGTGAATTCAGTATAGAAGAGAAACCTACACAGCTCCTGGGAACATCACCCACAATTATCTCTAATACCAGGGGTGCTACAGAATGGTGTGATCTAAGGTGATATTCACTTACCCATAACTACTTAAAGGCATTGGCCTTGGAGACACACTTTGCAAATATAAGAACTCAGTAAATCAGCATATTCATGGCATGGGAAGATCTGAGAGATTATGCTAGTTTAACAGAGAATCAGGGTTTTCTTTCCCAGAATAGTGAAGATCTGTAAGCTCACTGCATAGAATCTAGTGAACCATATCTAAAATAAAATTTGTCTCATATTTTCTATTTTGAAAATCACCTTACAACACCTTACCTAATTTAAGCTTCCTGGAAATCCTACAAGGCAATTGTTAGACATAAAACAAAGACTCAGTGAAAACACAATATATGCCCAGCTCTCTACCAATCAATTGGTATAGATCAGACGTTCCCTCTCTTTCACTGCCATCTGCCCTATCCTTCTATGTGCTAAGCCTTCACATTATAATTTAGGTACCTGGTAACATGGCCCTGTGTGACCAGCACCTGTGCACCCTCCCAATTTCATCCTGGACATGGCCACACAGGACCATGCCCAGTTAGAATCTAGATTCTTTCCACCTCAGGGACTCACACTTCATTTTTTCTACCCAGGATGCTGTTCCCCCAACTCTTCCTCTGAATATAACTCCTACTTTTGGTCTCCACTGAACATGTCACTTTCTCCCAGATACCTCCTCCCAATAAATTATAGCTCTTGTATATTCATTTTCACAGGACTTGACTTTATACCTTGTAATACTTCACAAAGAACTATATGTGACTTCTTTGTTTGCATTCCCACTGCCAAGGAATCATGACTTTTGTGTTCACTATCAACCAGCATCGACCCACGGTGGTAGCTGGTATGTAGCAGACATGAAACGGAATTACTAAACAAAAACAGCCAATGCCCTGAGGGGTATATACACCACACAAAGAAGAGAAAGAATCACACAAAGAAGGGAAAGACTAATTTTATCAATGGAGGAGGTTCTAGGAAATATTACAGAGACAAGGCCATACATGAGCTGCTAGCTAAAAGGTAAGTAAACATTTGTCAGGAATGTGATCTATTAAAATTACCTTGGGCATCAGCAGTAAACTACAGGTGGGGAAGAACAAGGATGGTGTGGTACCTCTCAGGTGTCTATGCTATCTGGGTGTCTTAAGATGGTAGAATTATTCAATGTAGAAAATGAAGGAGGACAAAGTACTACCATTACTAATTATTAGCAAGGTACAGAACCCAAGGAAAAGAAGGTCTCAGAAGAGTTGAGAGTTTGGATGGCAGCAATTCCTCTGTCCACCTGCATGTCACCACTCTCAAACTAAACAAAATCAATTGTGATCTCAAGCTGGGAAAGCTCAGTGCTGAGTCATTGGAGGTCACAAGTCAGGCCAGGTCAAGGGAGGGTGGGGGGCACTGAAAGGCCCAAAAGATGTAGTATAGAAAGGGCCAGGAGGCTTCTCAACATCTCAACCTTTTTGGCCAGGAGATGTCAATGGCATAATTTAGTGTGCTTAGCTTCCTGTGTAGGGGCCAGAAGAAGAGACAAAGAAAAAGGAAATATCAGTACATAGGGTATCTCTCACACACCTGGTGATATCAGTATCGTTTCCACTGGATGGTCCCACTCCTGGGTCCTGAACTGTTATGTATGTTTCATGAAAGCATACTGGGCAGAAATCCTAAATAAATATAGTAAAATGCTCCCCAACACCTGAATGGAATTTGGTGGAAAAGCATCAAAATATGCCATTACCCAGGAGGTGATGTCATGTTACTAACTCCTCAATAGTATCTTTGGCTAACCACAAGTCCATAAATACTTGGGAGTGTTAATAGAAGATAGGAAGAAGAAGAACAATCTGGTATTTGTTGCCACCCATAGTGAAACTTTCTAGCCCCCTTGCCCAAGCCCTGACATACACGGAGCAGCATCATATGAAACAGAAAGCTTTGAATCACAGTTCTGGTTAAAACTAAGAGTCTGGAATTTATTTCTAAAATGCTAACAGAGTGACAGGAAGAAAAAATACACCCTGTAAACCTCAATGAAAGCACAATTCTTTAGAGGGAAAAAAACCTAAACTTTTCATGGTAGTAATAAAACAGAGTAGGGAAAGACTAACATTTAACAGAAAATCATAAAATAATCATGCCTCAGGGAGGCAGTGTAAAGCAACAGGGTCACACAAGGCAGAATAGCAAACAGCACATAAGGTCACTGATTCAGGAGACACCAGCCTGGTCCTTGCTCTATACGCCAATACCTCATCTTGCAAAGGCCTCAAAAGAGCCTTGCCAGTTTAAACACACATAGATTTTTTTTCCTGTCATAATTACAATACAATCAGAGCAGGAACAACAGGATGGACACGTGGGTGATTCTCCTTCTCATTTACAACAGTGTAAGGTAAATATCACCACCTCCTTTTGCATATCGTAATAGCAAAGGTCAGGATCTGTGACATGTAACACGTACCCAGCAGCATTCAAAGGATGTACCTGTGCGTATTAACTCATTTCATCCTCCCAATCATTATGAGTAGGTGTGATTATTATTAACCCCACTTGACAGAAGAAGATGAGGCAGAAGGAAATGAAATAACTCGCCCATCACTATTGGTGACAGACCAGGAGACAAACCTGATAATCTGTCTAAGACACTAAACTTGACCCCACATGAGCCAACCAGGGCTTCTGGAATCTAGTTAACTATGACTAATGTCTGGCAAAGATGGGTTCAGAACCAGGGGAATGGGATCTCAACTCTGTACTCCTTCCATAACTTATGCCTGAGGAGGAACGGCGGCACTTAGAGAAAGTATTCTGAAAGATCATTTTTCCTGACCCCTCACACTCAATGCTTTGCATCATAATGCATCCCCCCACCATCCCTGACTTACTCTGCAGGAGGTGCTGAGGAGCTACAAAAGGGCAATATCAAGACAAAGAACTCATTTCTTGTGCCTGCCTAGGTGAGACATTGTGCCTGACAGAGAAATAAAAGTGGGGGGGTGGGGCAGGGCTTTGCTTCTTCACTCCTACTCTAAGGACGTGACTTGTTTGAAAGCCACACAGATACTAATGTTTTAGTCAACAGGCAGGACCAGATGGTTTTTCCTAGGCCGCAGTGGTTTGGCTATCACACTGCACAGCTCTCCAGATTTCACATGGAAGCCCTGTCACCAGTTGCACTGTGATGCACCTCCTTGTTCTCCGCATGTTAATTAAATCCCAAATCCTGAGAATGTTTACCAATATAAGGCTACATGCAAAAAAAAAATCTTAATCATCAAAACATACTTCCTTCGGATCTGCAACCAACAAAATAGTTTCTCATTGTAACTATTTTATGACACTTCTCCCCAGCTTTATTTTCACACTTCAGCTGACACATTCTGGCACCTAGCCTTATTGTGAGGCCATCTTAAAATGTAACTTTCCAATTTTGAACAATTTCCCTATCCCCACTCTCACTCCCAAAAGGAATTTTGGAATCAATAGGAAAGACAGAGGAAACTCAGAGAAGTGCTTGAGAAAGTATCAACGGGAAAACAATGACTCTAACCAAAGCGTCTGGAGCTTTTTTTTTAAAAAAAAAAAAAACAAAACTTGGAGCTGGGGGTGGGGCACAGAGTGGCTGAAGCAGCTGTCCAGAAGCCCACACAATTCACTCCTTGTTGGAGGCACTGTTATTTTATATCTCATTTTCAAATAACGGGTTTTCTGACTGTAAAACATGTGTTCAGATGTAGAATTACAATGCTGTACACCTGAAACTTATACCAATGTTACCGCGATTAAAACTGAATTTAATAAAGTAACACAGTCATTGTATAAAACTCAAAAATAAAGGTATAAAAGAGGGTGGGAAATCAGTACACTCTATTACCCGGAGACAGGTACTTTAATGACTCTGGCTCATTCCCTCCTATTCTGTACTTATTATTCCATCCACAGTTGTGTGTATAGCATGTAAACACGCAAAGAGACATATAAATCCATACAAATTTAAAAATTGGAATGGGAAAATCCCATTCTCCTCCATGAGATTACAAATACTTACCTCAGCATTACTTTTGATTTTCTTTTCTTTCTATTTTTTTTAAGGGACTAGGTCTCACTATGTTGCCCAAGGTCGTCTTGAACTCCCACGGACTCAAGTGATCCCTAGCCTCAGCCTCCCAGGTAGCTGGGATTACAGTTGCATGCCACCATGTTCGGCAGTTTTGAGTTTTGATTTTCAATGACTAGATTAATTTGACACTGTGGACCTTACCTAAGGAACTTAGACTTCATAACTACGGAAATTGTATCTGCAGTTTTTCACTATATTACAAATGCCTTTGCATATAGAGTTGTTCAGACATATCTGATATTTAAAAACCATACTTTTTAAGCTTAACAATAATAAATAAATAAATTTAACAATGAATCCATGTTTTCCACAGGAAAATTGGAAGATGCAAAAATAGTCAACTGCAGTTTCTCTTACAAACTTCTTTATACCATACATATAAACAAACACATAGATTTACAGGGTTATTAATAATAACAAAAACATTACTAAAAATAGTTACCATGCTGTGAGCACTTACCCCACGTTTTCTCATTTAATCCTCCCAGACACTCCTGTGTTAGCTCAGGTGCTCCCACACTTGCCTCCATCTTGGACTCACCTGGGGCTTCAACCCTCCCAAGCACTGCATCCTGTCCCAGATTCAGACTCAAATGGGCCAGATAAGGCCTGGGCTTGGGAGGGTTTCAGAGACCTCTAGACATAGAAAATGGGGACTTCCTGGAGCACTGCTTTCTAGTGCACCCTTCTTTTACTGATGTGCAAGTTGAGTACCCTAAGGTAAATAATCCCCCAACATCACGCAGTTGATGAAGATGCAACTGGGGTTTCTATGCAGCTCTGAGACAGCCCAGAACCCAGACTTAACTATTGATATTTGGTATCTGTTACCCTTCAGTATCTAACAGCATATCACAAACCTATTTCTACATTACTAAATAGAAACTTGCATTATGAGCTTAAATACTTAAGACTATTCCATTGTATCATGCACCACAATGCAAGTCTTATCATTTCCCACTACAGAAAATGCTACAATGAATATCTCTTGATACATCTTTGTACACATTCTTAATTATTCTCTTAGGATAAATTCCAAGCAAAGGAATTGCTGGGCCAAATGGTAAGCATGTTTAAGTTTTTGATAAACAGTGCCAATGGACCTTTTCAAAAGAAGCATAAGAGGACGCCTGCTTCCCTGTGCCTTTTGTCAACACAATTTTATCATTCTTTTTAAGCTTTCCAAATTATAATGGAGAAAAGAGCATGTCATTTAATTCCCCTTTCTTTGACTACAATGGAAGAAAATATTTTTTCATGTTTATTGGCCACTTGAGTTTCTTCTTGTATGTACTTTTTCCTAGTTCCACAGTTTGTATATTTTTCTAGTACAATAATTGTATTTTAATGTTCTGTAAATCTCTATATATTAAAATAGTCTTGTTGCAATTGTTTCTAGTTTTCTCATTAACTGATCTTGTGAAGTAATTTAAAAT
Organism: Uropsilus gracilis; assembly: GCA_004024945.1. Lineage (NCBI taxonomy): Eukaryota > Metazoa > Chordata > Mammalia > Eulipotyphla > Talpidae > Uropsilus > Uropsilus gracilis. The sequence continues at coordinate 38,939 of PVHY01002074.1, read as the reverse complement.
TTTCATATAGTTGGTGATACTCATTTCTCTTTATTATTCCACCTTTGATGTTATGCATATAAATATCTCCCCTAACATTATACAATCACCTGTTTTTTTAATTCCTTATTTTTTTCTCAAAAAAACTTTTAATTCTTTAATGCAGCAGTTCCCAAAAGGACTACAAATCAGAATTGCTAACAGCACTTCTTTAAATGTTCAGGTCTTAAGACTGAATCACAATCTGGAGGCAAGAGATCTGAGCAGGAATCTTTTAAAAGCATCATAGGTAATTCAAATTCCTTTATTAAGGAATACATATTTTAACCCTTCTAAACTCCTGTTTATTTCGTTTTTTGCAATTACTTCAAGAACACGTGTGAAATAACTTTATGACTTCAAAATACTTTATTTAGGCTTGTTGAACAGAACCCATATCTGTTTTTACTGTCCAATGCATCACCAGGGCCCGATACAGTGCTTGGCGCACAACTGGTGCTTAATAGTGTTAATTAAACAAACAAATAATACCTGACAACATGTCTTCAACCTCACTCTAGATCCCAAAAGGGATAGTCTTCAATATTTTCTTGACCATTAAACCAATAAACAACACTGAACTGTCAAAACTATCAAATTATTGCCAGTCACTTGGTCAAATGAAGTCAAAATAATAATGGTTATATTTAAGAGGTAAGGGAGTTCTGTCTACGGCCATACCACCCTGAACGCGCCCGATCTTGTCTGTTAAGAGGTAAAGGAGTTCTGAGCAAATTCTCCATGTCTCCATGCCTCCAATGCTACAGAGAGGCACTACGATGTTAAGTTTCTCAACCAGCCCCAGTTTCCTTGAGCTGAGAAAACACCCGCACATTCCCTCTTCCATGAGCCCATGGAAAGAAAATTAGGAAAACAGGACACCTGAGTTTTAGTCCTATGACTGCTATCAGTCAACCTGTCTGACCACGGGCATGTCACAACCTCTAGGGATTGGGCAAAATGTTTTATAAGTCTCTTCAGATCTAAATACCTCCCTAAGATCCAAGCAGACTACTTCAGGGCAAGATTTCCGAGGACAGCCTGAAATTTCCCTCACTAAAACAGGGCCTTGGCCCTACCCCAGGTAAAAGCAAAATAAGTGTGACAGTAATCAGAACAGTCACAGAATAAGTGTAGTCTTAGTAATGGTAGTGGTTTGACCAAATTTTACTGAGCATTTATTATATGCCACACAATATTCTAAATGCTTTATAACTAATAACAGTAGAACAAATATATATGAAACTATGTTGCAAGTGGTTCACATGTATTAACTTAGGTGAACTTGACAACAACCCTATAAGGCAAGTTCTATTACTACCCCCATTTTTTAAAGGAGGAAACTGGGACACAGTTAAGGAACTTGACAGGTTTCACCAAGAGAAATGAACCCAGATTCAAATTTTAAACTACTATATCATACTGCAACCCCAACTCATTGTCTTATACACATCACTTCAGAGGTTGCACAGGACAAGGAATAAGCTGTAGTCACTTATGTGGGATACACCCCTCTTTGCGAATGCTAAAGAAATCAGGCTTTATTCCAATGCAATTTTAAGCAGATCAGATTTCAGGGACTGAGAAAGCAAAATATATTACTATTTAAGAAAGTGTGACATTTTTATTAAGAATTGTTACCCATTAAAATGTTTTAATTAGGAGGTAAATAAATCATTAACTACTAAAGATATTTCCATTAAACAGAGAGGGAAAATGCAAGCTCTTTAAGCAACATTAGGAAGAAAACTTACACAAAAGACCTGTTCCAATTCCATACTTTCAGAACTGACCTCTTAACATCCACCTGACAGTCCACAGAAATCCAAACTGAATTTGGTACACTACCTTCAACCATGCCTCTGCTCTTCTCACCTGCCCCATGCCCCCCACCCCAGGGGATGGGAACCCCTACCCCCAGGCATCAAAACTAGTTGTCCACTCAGTCTAGGTTCCTCCTGTGTGCAGTTCCAGAAGATTTTTAGAATTCATCACATTCAGGCCGGGCATGGTGGGTCGTGCCTGTAAGCTTCAGCCTATGAAGTGGCCGGGGCTAGGGATCATGGTTCAAGTCCTTCCTGGGGCCTGTAGCGAGACCTAGTTCCAAAAAAATAGCTGGGCGTGGTGGCACGCGCCTGTCATCCCAGCTACCTGGGAAGCTGAGGCTGGGGATTGCTTGAGTCTATGGTACCCCGGGCAACAAGAGCCTGTGGTCCCACGGGCAAAAATAGCGAGACCTAGTCTCAAAAAAAAAAAAAAGAATAAAAGAATTCATCACATTCTCCCCATTCTTGCTGCTTTCACTGATGCTCCTTTCACTGTCTCCTTCCGAAACCTCTAAGCTTTCGGCTTCCATCCTCCCAGACTCTAACCCCCTTAACATCATTAGTCATTTTTCTAAAACAAAAGCTGATGGTGCTACTCCCAAGTGTGGAATCTCTGTCTTCAGGTAAAGTGTTGAATCCTTCCCAGAACATACATGGTACCTTTTTATCTAACCTCCAACTACCTTACCTGCTTCATCTGAATCATGTCCCACACATCTCATGGGAGGCCAATAGGGCAACCCAAAGTTCCCAAACAGTGCTGCTCTCTCTGCCAAGAATGCAATTCTCTTATTGCCCATCTAGCAAATTCCCATTTATTTTTTTCAGATCAGCTCAAAACTCAGAATTCAGCATGCTCTTCTCTGAGTTTCCATTGCCTTATGCCCCGCTCCCTGTACAACACTCATTCAACCTGACACAACTATTTATTTATCTGTCTGTCTTTCCCTTAAGACAAGGAACTGTCAAGGGGTCCCATGCCTTATACATCTGTGTTCTATTTGTTGCATGTAAGAATGCTTCACGATTGAAGCAAAAATATCCAAACCGCGCTGGATAAATAAATGCCCTCTGTGTGAGTCAAAAAGGCTCACAAGCAGCGACCATTTCAACAGAGATTTTTAAGTTAACAATACTTGTTACATTTTACATCTACATACTTGAAGCCATAACCAACAGGAACCAATTTTTAAATCATTCATTAGACCACCAGGGAACCTAAATGTTGACTATTTATATATATTTGAGTTCTTTCATTCTCCTCCATCTAAGTCACCTTTTGTGTCACAGACCACAATTTGGGTACTGCTTGTCTATCATTTCTTAAATTTCTTAAATCTACACTCCATTTTGATAAAAATTCCACAGAGCCCTGGAGATTCTGATATACCTCTGAAGGGCACAATCCTCACCACACCAAAATTAAAAATGACTTTGTATGTGGTAGTAATTCATAGTTTCATGAGAGATACTATCCACCAGGCAAGATATCACTGAGTTTTGTGCTTGGGTAATTTGTGGTGTTAAATCATAAACACTGTAACATGAAATATATTTTCTCAAACATAGTTAAGTCCCAAGAAGGTCTTTATTGAGATGAGGGACCCAAGAAGGATCTGACCTCCCTCTCCCCCACCTTTAGGAATCTTATGATAAAAATTTTCTGGATGCAAATGGAAACAACAAATATGAAAAATACTTTATTTCCCTACATATAATAACCCACAATCACATGTTCAAATGAGAATTCTTTGCTAATGCTTCTGGCACTACAGTTTCCAGCTACTTTCCCCCACTTACCCCTTCACCCCCATTTAAAAATAATTTGAACTTCTAGCTAGCAGCAACTTCTTTTAAACAAATATGATCTGTCCTTGCAAAGACAAAGGGTTAAATTAAAGGAACAGCTGGCTGCCTGCCACTGCCTTGGGGGGTTGAGTAAGGGATGGAGGATAGAGGAGGAAAAACCAGTTAGAAGAATAAGTTCGCATTTCTTACCCTGCCACATGGCCATCTTGATCCTATCTTTCCCAAGCTGGGGGTCACAGGCTGTTTCCCAGAGCACCCAGTTTCGTGTAGGGAAAAGCGAATGGGACGTAAATGGAGCAGCAGATGTCTGTTCTTGCTTTCTGCAAGATGCTCAAGGCCAGAACCTGAAAATATAAACCCAAAAAATGAACACCTAAATTAAAAAAAAAATTCAATCCTTGAAAATTATCTCCTTTTCCTCTCTGAACTTCTCTTTCAAAGATATGCAGGGCACAGTAGTGTCAAGTTTCCCACCTAAGCAGCAAGGTAGCCCTGGAGAAAGATACAATGGGGAGATTTAGAGTCAGTTAATAATGCCACTGAGTGCTGTCCAACTCACATGAATTACTGAATTTCTTTGGCAAATTGGTTTTGGAATCTCAAAGAAAACCATTAAGAGTCTTTGCTACCTTGAAGTTCCACACTTGGGGGCTGAAGAGCAGCATAATATCCAATGCCATCCCCAACTCCCAAAACACCCAGTTTTACATTATAGATTATTAGAAAGGAGAGCAATTCTTCTTTAAATGCTGTACATTTTTAAATCGACCTTCCATAGGTAAAGAAAAGAAGGATAAATAACAAGTTCAGAACGATGCCCTCTGGGCTGTGGGTCTTCCTCTCTGGTCCATTATTCTTTCCCACACTTTGTCAATGTCCTATAGGGAGCATACACTGCTTTTATAATGGGAGGGGGAAGGGAAAGAATCAAAGAAAGACAAAAGTGAAACAAGAACACAAAGTAAAAACAAAATTAATTCAGTTATTTTTAAAGCATCAAATTCAGGCTTAGGACAATACTATTTGTAAGGATATAAAAGGAGTTAGGAATGGGAGGGGAAATGAAGGGTCCTTTGATTCTGAGATTTAACACTTTGTCCATTTAAACAAGTTCTTGGTTAATGAATTGGTCTTCTTTATTTAGCACACAAGTCTATCTTTCTGCTTTTTCTAAGGAACAGTCCTGGTATTTTGACCTGGTGAACAACGCATACATAGCTTTTTTTTTTTAACAACCAACACCTCCCCCCACCAAAGTGAAAGGGCTAATACACACCCACTGAAGACTAGTTCTAACTTCAAAATGATCATTTTTAGCCTTCTTTGATAATTTTAAAGGGAGAATGTGTACATTAGTCCCCAAGACACTAATAGAGAAAAAACAATGCTTTGAATAAGAAAAGGTTCAAGAAGCCCAAGAAAACTAGGAACTCACAAAAGTCCTGGTAAATTCTCAGGAAAAAGCACTCTGGTGACTTATCTGGAACCTGGGAGGGTTTGCTTTGGTTTGCCTTCTTACCTCTACCCCTCATTCTGTGTACATGTAAGAAGTGCCTCAAGAGACCAGGCGAATTTTAACATCTCTGAAGTAAAACCCGGATAGTTGCCAATGTATAAACTTTACGTAAAGCAAATTCTTGCTGGCTTTTTACGCTCCAGACTTACGATTTCCCTCACTTTCTCGGGGTAACTTACACTGACGTTAGCACACGGGCTCACGCAGAACTTTACTTGGCATTGCAGGAAACTGATTTGCTCCGAAATGTGAATAAAGGTAAAAGCGCGACAAAGTAAGGGTAAGGTTTTCTCCCTCTGGGGTGAAGGCGCTCGAGCACAAGCCTGAAAAGTCTCAAGAAAACCAGCCAAAGGAAAACGCACAGCAATTCCCTTCTTCCCAAGAGTTTGCAATCCAGTTCGCTAAATCCCACTTAAAACCTATCAATTCAGATCAAGGGGGAGGGAAAGGGGGCCTCGACAGAGCTTCAGCAGCCGAAGCCTCCCCGTCTTCTGGAAAGGGAACGCAGGCAGCTAACCGCCCCCCATTCAAAACCAGGGGAGGGCTTGGGGGCGCTCCGCTAGAAAACTTCGCTGGGGGTAGCACGGGGACCCTGGTTAGGAAAACTGGGCTGGGCTCCCGGGTAGATGCCGCCCCACACCAGCTTGAACTAGCCGGTCTAACTCCTCCGAGTGCCAGGCGGCGGCAGCCGGGAACCCCCATTTCCAGGGGACCGAGCCAGCGGGGGGAGCGCTTCCCCTGTGCCGCTGCGCTCAGGGGGTGGGCCGGGGGCCAGTGGCCCGCAAAGGACCTGTTGGGAAAGCGACAGCCCATCTGTCGTTACCTGTCGCCGAGGTCAGGAGCGGCGGAGCCCGAGTCCGCCGCCTGCGGTTCGAGCGCTCAGTCCGCTCCAGCGTCCAGGACACTAAGTTGAGCTAGCGCCCCACGTAGCCGGCAGAGCTTCATTCACAGCACAGCCTGGAGGAGGGGGAACGGAGCCGGCGCGCGGCTCATGTGACAGGAGTCTCGTAAGTACCGGCTCAGCATAGCCCACCTCTGCGCGTGCGCGTCCTGGCCTGGGCACCTCGGCCCAGCCGGGAGGGGTGATGCCAGACAGGGAGGTGGCCCCGTGAGCCTAGAGCGGCTGAGGAGATGGAGCGGGAGGAGTTTCCGTCTGCGCAAGCGCAGCAGCTTGGCCCTGCTCGCTGCCATATTTAATGAGGACTAGGCGGGCCCTCACCCAGGGCAAGGCGTATCCTAACCCAGTACCGGACGGGTCCTAACCCAGTGCTGGGCGGGTCCTAACCCATGCTGGGCGTGTCAATTGCTCTTAGAAATACTCCACTGTTTCATTGTTTCGAACCTATGGTGCTCCCCCCCGCCCCCCCCCCAGTCCCAGTCCTTAGGACGAAACTGTTTATCCTCAGCTTATAGCTCACAGTAAACGAACTCATATTAGTTACATTAGCTAATTAATTCTAGGTACTGTTCTAAGCACTTTACTCACTTCATCTTATTTAATGTCCACAAAAAACCCATTGGGGTACCTACTATTCTCCACTTTGTTTAATCGTCAGAGCAGGAAGAGTGATGCAGTATAGTGATTCTGTAAAAGCCGACTTGATTCTCACAGCAAGACTGGAAAATTTACACTGCAATTTTCAGTATTTGTCTTCATTTTAATCATTATAGAATGGAGGCTAGACTAGCAAATACACAGGCCTATTTAGTGGGTAGAAATGGGATACCAACCTTGGTCTACCTGATGGCAAAGACCTTGCCCTAGCATTCAAGGAAACAGAGGATGTTTTTTAAAAAAAAAAAAAAAGGCTGATAGGGTGCATTGACTTCCTTAAGATGACACACTAATTATCGGCAGAACAGAAACTGGAAGTCATAGAATTGATCTCGTCTCTCAGTAGAACCCCAGTAATTCAAAGTTGAAAGAACTGAACAACTTTGAATATCTACATTGGATAAGCTCAGTGATCACGGATATGAAAACCATGCCCTAGGTCAATCAGCATAAGACCGGACGAATGTATAACATGAAAAATTAGGGTTTTTTTTGACCCATGCAATGAGAGAGACCAAAGAGAAAGTGATAAATTACTAAGTAAAGAAAAAGTTTGGGATTTAGGAGAAGGGTGAAATTTAGGTAAATTTTAATGAAAAGCTGTTTTGATGTCATGTGAGCCTAGAGTTCTGTTTCCTTGGCAACTACAAATTAAAGATGGGTGTGGAAATGTTGTGTCCAGGTACCCTTTTATCTGAAGCCCGGTTCCTACCTGTACTGGAAATTGAGGCTTTACTTGTGTCCAGGAAACTTATGTTCCCCGAACAAAAGTGGAATATGATTTAGAGTAGCAAAGTTTCTCATAGTCTATGATCGTAGTGAATAAAATTTCTACATAAATAAAAAAAAGGTAATCAAGCCAACAATAAGGGGGCTGATATCACAGTTCAGCTACAGAGGGTCTCTAGGAAAAACATTGTTCTTAGCTGACTTCATCTGTTATCTTAGTTTGATCAATGGTCAGATTTTTGTTTTCTCAGTCCAACCTAATTTTTACTTACTCACCTGGTACCGTTTATTTCCTGCCTTTGGGCACTTACCCTGTTTGAGCAGATGAGTGGGTGGATGATAGCCATCAGGAAGAGCCTGAGGCAGGTTATGCCCCAGTCCTCTCATAAAGATAAATCTAAATGGAGGTAATAACTTGTGCCAAGGTGTTAGGCCAGAAATAACAAATGAGGACTGTAAGTAGTCTTGTGTGGTTGAAACTTAGAGTAGCGAAATGTAGGGCAGTTGTGGATATTACCAGAAGGTAAAGTGGGGTCCAATTTTTGAGGGTCATAAATGTTGAACTGATGGCTTTACTTTTTTTTTTCTTTTTTGAGACTAGGTCTCGCTATTTTTGCCTGTGGAACCGCAGGCTCTCGTTGCCCGGGGTACCACAGACTCAAGCAATCCCCAGCCTCAGATTCCCAGGTAGCTGGTATTACAGGCGCGCACCACCACGCCCAGCTATTTTTTTGGAACTAGGTCTCGCTACGGGCCCCAGGCGGGACTCGAACCGCGATCCCTAGCCCTGGCCACTTCATAGGCTGAAGCTTACAGGCACGAGCCACTGTGCCCGGCCCTGAACTGATAGCTTTACTTAATGGAGAAATTAATTGAAAAAGAATTAAGGTTTTTGAGCAAAATAATCCTTTTATTGGAACTCATATCAGAAGGTAAATCTGGGGTGATTATTTAAGGAAAGGTTTGTGTACTTGCAGATAAGAGAAATCACAATTTAATTGTAGATTGGGCAGGAAGAACCAGTGGTGGAACAGAATTTGAAGAAGCAAGAAAAGGAGGGAATAAATAATTGTAGTAAAGTATCAGGTGATGGAAGTGAGATGCAATATACAAGCTAACCTTGGGAAAGACGCCCTTTCCTCTGAAAAGACAACGAGGGAGCTGAAGAGATCTGTTTGGAAGTTGATTTCTCACGAAGCCACCTCTGTAGAGTACACATGTTGACTTTATTCGTAGTATAAATTCATTTGGGAGAACTCCTGCAAGGGTGGTAGGAAAGCACTGCAGTACACGCATATTACCACTTGGTGTCGCCACTGACCGCTAACAGGTCGGAGGGCTCCTGCTGTGAATTTTTAGGGGTACATTTCAAGAAAGAACATCTTATCTTTTGCAAATTGCGAAACAAAACATTAAACTCTGGAGCCATGCTACTCGGGCTTAGAACTCAGACACTTAATTGTTTCACTTCATTTAGTTTATCAAATTTCACTCCGTTACTTATCTATAAAATTGAACTGGGATAAAATGTATTAGATACAAAACAGTAAAAATTAAATATTTGGGTAAAGGGAAGTGTGAATTGAAATTTATTGCTTAGTAGAACAGTTTCAGTTCTCCAAGATGACAGAGTGCTGTAAAGAATGAATGGTAGTGATGGTGGGAAGCAAAATAATGTAAATATATTTTAATGCCACTGAACTTTACACTTTAAATAGGTTATCATGGCATATGATATTGTGTATAGTGTGCCACAATGTAAAAAAATTTCAACATGTACTTTTCCAAAGAAACAGGATATATCGTTTATTCGCCAATTGGAAAAATATATCTCATACACCAACCTTTCACTGGAACCTATCCACTATGAATGTGATAAAGCAATGACAGTGATGGGTCAACCATCCAATGGGGAAGATGAAGTGACTATAAAATGGAAGGACTCTGCAAAAACATGCCTGAAGTAAAGTACTATCATTTAAACATGTCTCTTAAAGTTATGAATCATGACTATTTGCCATCAGAAAAACTCATATATGACAACCTAATTACAGGTGATGAAAATCTTCATTTAGTCTACATGTTTTTAATTTTTACACTCATACAATGGAATATTGTATCGATGCCATAAAAAGGAATGAAGTGTTGATACCTGCTACATGAATGAACCTAGAAAAGATGGTGCTAAGTGAAAAAGAACCCAGTCACAACAGACCACACTTTATTTAATTTCATTTAAACGAAACAGTCAAACTACAGAGACAAAGGATATTAATGGTTGCAAAAGACTAGAGGGAAGGAAAACTAGTAGGATGGAAGAACTGCTAAAGAATGCAGGGTTTCTTTCTGAAATGATAAAAATGTTCTAAAATTCACTGCAGTGATGATTGTGATAGGGTGTGCCCCCCCCCCCTTGTCTCCTGTTTAAGATTGCAGATTTCAAGGACAGGTAATGTTAAAATGGGGGAATGACCTTAGCTGGTGTTAGAGTTTGTTTTGCTGAGTTTGATTTGTGTCTGAAAGAGGCTGTGCAGAGTTAGGCCTGAGAAGAAAGTGAACTTTGCTGGTTCGACACCATGGAGTTCCTGCTACCTGAAGGTGACAAGGAGAAGACAGCGTGGAAGCCAAGGGAGCAGCCTAAGGAACATGTCTTCAAGCGTCTGGAGATGGACTCTGTCTGGACATTGGTGAGATGATCAGGACTGAGAGACTGAGGATATTTGGGGCAATCTG
>PVHY01002074.1:0-28653 GCA_004024945.1 Uropsilus gracilis | reverse complement strand
AAGTCTTACATGTTTCTTTTGTAATTATTAGGATAATTAGAAATCACTTTGTTAGAAATAAATTAGTCTGCACTGCACTGATAGTCTTACATTGGGTTGGTATTTTGGTTGAGAAGGCTGGGGATGGTGGTAAGAACCCACTAATGAAATGTTTAAACTATGTTTTAAAGTTTTTCTTTTCTGCAGTTTCTGGAGCTGAAAGCAGAGAGCAGTTGGCTGGCTTTTGCATATCAATGGTAAAGGTGATCAGTGAAAATGCTAATGAAGAGTGTGTAGCCTGCTTGGGAGAGAAAAGCAAGCAGATAGGGGTAAACAGTTAAGTAAAGTCAGAAAGTCTCTTTTTACCCACTTTCAATTGTACATAGCTATGAAGACATTGAAATTCACTGTCTCGTACACTTTAAATAGATGAACTGTACAGTATGCAAATGATAGCAATAAACCTACTTTTAAAAGCTACCAAAAAAATGAAAAAATAAATGTCTAATAAACATTAGTTAGATGATGATGCTGATAATTACAATGATTACTAAGGCTTCTTCAGCCTTTTTTATATAAATAATTTTATTTATTTATATATGTATGTCACATATTTGTATTCCTTTGGGTTCTCCCACCACCTTCCCTCCCTGAATGCTTCCTTTAGTCTTTAAGGCCCCACATTTTGCAGGATCTATTTGTGTAAAAAATACTTACATATCTTTGCAAGTTAGAGTGTGGTGTTAATGAGGCAAAGTTAATCATTTCATCAATATTCTGATTGTAATAATTCTTTTCTCTTCCTCATGGCTCAGGTCACACTCCAGAGAACTTTATCCAGGTGTCCCCCAAGTGAGTCCACTTACAGGTTACAAGTGGATCTGGCCTAGACACTGTAGAGCAACTTCCTCTGCTCTCCCGTCCCCTCTCTTGGGAAAAATTAAAAAGATGTTCCCCTCCATGCCCCCTGTCTCGTGGTGAGCAACAGACTTTTGTTCAAAAGCTATTTCAGCTCATACAAAGCAAAATGTAAATACAATGTGACCCCAAATGTTAATTGTGAAGAAAGAATAAAACACTGGCTCTCTTTGTATAGTAAAAGGTGATACTTCAGAGCTGCAAAAGTAAAACCTCCAGAACAATAACAGATCACAGTGATGCCTAAAGTGTCTTTATCTTTAATTTTGAAATTAAAGCAGCTTTATCTTTAATTCTGAAATTGACATTACTATCTTTATCTTTAATTTTGAATAGACATGCATGAATGCCTCGCCATGTAAACAGTGATTGAACGTTTCCAGTATTGTTCATATGTTTGTTCCATGTTTCATTCAGCCCATACGATTGTTCCATGCACTGTTTTAGACCTGAGTGATACCAGTTTGAAAATAAAATATCTGGAAAACCCAAGAAATGCATGGGATGGTCCTAGAAAAATGGGACAGAGTGAAAGGAACTTAACAGAGTTTTTCAGTTCAGAGGAATCTACCAAAGACAGTAGGTTCAGGAAAATTTGAAAATAAAGTGATCTAGAGTCATTTGTAAATAAATTTCCTTTCCCTAAAGAACTGAGTATCAAAATTAACAAATGACTTCTACACCAAGAAAGGTAGCCTACCTCATGAGTGGGGAAATACTATGAAGACTATAGTGAAATATCATTGGTAAAGTATAAAAATATTGATAATGTATTATGTTGACAAAGCTAAGGGGGGAGAGTTCTCTTAAAAATTGCTGATATGAAGATGATTGATTAAAGGCAATTTTGCAGCAAATATAAGAATGACACGTACATGACTTTGCTCCTAAAATTTCATTTCAAAGAATTTTTCCTTCAGTTATATCTGCCAGGTGTGTAAACTATAGTGTATATAAAGGTATTCACTGTTGCACTGTTGGTAATAACAAAAACGAGAAACAACCATATGTCCACCAATAGGGGACTGATTAAATAAATAATAGTATATCTTTCTATTCAATGGGAAAAAATGAGAACGCTCCTTATGTACTTAGATGTGAAATTCTCTGTGATACAATATCTGAATGAAGCCAGATGCAGACTGTGCTTCCTCACTTTTGTGTTATAGAATATATATATATATATATATATATATATATATATATATATATATATCTTAAAAAGTAATGTAAAAATATTGGGACTAGCCTGTCCATGATTGTGTTTAAGTTGAACCCATTTGGTTCACTTACTGCCTTAGTGTCAGCAAAAGAAAAATCCCTTTAGCTTGTGAACAGATCCTAAAACATCTATGATACATCTAGAGTTCACTCATTGGACCCAGTGTAATTTTTGACTGACAGTTTTCATGAGAGGTTTGACTTTAAAAAATCCATATCAGATTGCCCTCTATATGAGAGCATCCACAGGAGACTTTTTCAGGGAATAGTTTTGAGAACATGCAGGTCACTGATCTGTAAATCCACCCAGCTCTGCACAGCCTTCAATTCCACAACCTCCTTGATATTCATCATGGGTGGTGCTTCTCAAACTGTGGGGAAAGGCCATTTTCCCCCAATCCATCGTGGACCAATATTTTCATTAAATATAATAAAAAGTAATTACTAGAAAATGAACAAAATAAAAACTCAATTCTTTTATGATTATGTTCACCAGACATAAAAATTACTTTGTGAAATTGTAAAGGTCATAAAACATGTCCTCTTACTTCTCTTTCTTTCTTGTCATATGTCAGTGAGTAACAGTTTTGAACTGGCACCAGGCTATCGACCCCACTTTGAGTAGCACCTCCTTTTACAGCACTAGCAGTTCATAGCAGGCATTCGATAAGTGCAGGCTTTAGCATATCATTCTGACAGTGTTTTCTACCTTGTGGAGTATTTTCACAGCTCCTCCTGAAACAGGGTATAAAGAAGACTTTATGACTTTAGCTTTAACTGGATACACCTATCTGCCTGCTTCTCTCTACAAAGCAGGCTACACACTCTTCATTAGCATTTACACTCTACCTGCCTACTATTGATATGCAAACATCAGCTACCAGCTTCACTCTGCTATCTTTCCCTCTTTCAGACCTAAAAAGAAAAACTTTAAAACACAGTTTAAACTTTACATTCGTGGGTTCTTTCCACCATCCCCAGCCTTCTCAACCAAAATACCAAACCAATGCAAGACTATCTATCAGTGCAGACTAATTTATTTCTAACAAAGTGATTTCTAATTATCCTAATAACTACAAAAGAAACATGTAAGACTCAGATTACTTTAACATTGTCCAAAACCTTTCTCAGCATTGTCCAGAGTCCTTTCCCAGATTGCCCAGAAATCCTCAGTCCCTCAGTCCTGATCACCTCACCAACGTCCAGTCAGAGTCCATCTCCAGACGCTTGAAGGCATGTTACTTTGGCTGCTCTCTTGGCTTGCTCCTCCTTGTCTTCCACGCTGTGTTCCCCTTGTCACCTTCAGGTAGCAGGAACTTCATGGTACTGGACCCAGCCAAGTTTACTTTCTTTTCAGGCCTGTCTTGCACGGCCTCTCACGGACACAAGTTAAACTTAGCAAAACAAACTCCAACACGTAGTTCAAATCTGCAAACTTCTTAACTGCATTTAGCACACATGCTGCCAGCCTGGGTCAGCCAAGGGTTGCAGGTCCCCCGTGGCCACATGGCCAAGCTCACATGGCTCACATCTTTACAAGATGACCGATTCCCATCTCTCCACCATTGAACCTCTCTCTCTATCCCATCCCATATTTGAATCCTTTTCTTTGTTTGCACACCCTTTCTATATCCTGATTTCCCACCTTCCAGGAAATGTTTCACCTTGACCATTTCACTTCTTTCTCCCCCTGCCTCTCCCTGAAGGGAAATTCCAACTAAGGTCATTTTCACATTTTAGCATACCTGTCCTTGAAATCTGCAATCTTAAACAGGAGACAATGGGGAGGGCACACCCTATCACTCCTTCTATCACCAAACCACCTTCAGAATGAAGAGAATTCATCATTCCTATTTGACAGAGAGGGCGTGGAAGTGGGCAAACTAATTTGCCTGGTCTGGGACAGCTATTATGTATCAGAGCCTAAATTAGCCTCTGCCTCTGCATTTTGTGGTAGCAAGTAAGACTGAAAAAACCCTCTAGTCAAACAGAGATTTCCAAGAGTTCTACCTATTAGAAAAAAGAAAGCCTCCCTCAGGCTTCCCAAATGACAGTAGGGTGACAGTGTGTGTAATAGGAAGGGCAGAGAATCTGGAATCAGAAGGATACTTTGAAATTCAGGCTTACTACTACTACTACTACTACTACTACTACTACTACTCCTACTACTCCTACTCCTCCTCCTACTCCTACTCCTCCTACTACTACTGCTAGGCTCAGTTGAGAAGAACTGCACTCATGTGTTTCTCTGTAATCTAATCACGTAGAATGCACGCCACCTACTGGTGGAGCAAAGAACATACTCTCCCTTAGAAATGGATGGGTGAATCAGGTCCTCCTCTTTCTCTTTTTGTGTTGGCTACTAGAAAGCTGGAAACCAAATGGTTACTTCACCCCTAGCAAGTGAGCAGGATTACAAAGATTCTATTCTTGTGTTAACGTCATCTCCATCTCCCTTCTACTTTTTATCTGTATTTTTCCTTGACCTGATTGTCTCATGTCTTAAATATTTTTGTAAGTCATTTTCAATACCCGTCGGAATATGAAGAATAGTAACTTATTAAACTAGATAAGAACATGACAAGAATGCATTGTTGTAGTGTTCTGGTCCATTATCTTCGCAAGCTCCAGGATCTAACAATAGGGGCAAGATTAAATAAGTTCACTGTATTACAATGGAAATACAAAAAGAAATTTAAAATAAAACTTTGAGACTCCCAGCCTGTGAAAATTAATATGGTCATTACCAATTACTACCACCCGGGTTAGGTGATGTGTGCATTTACTTACACACTGAATAATTACCATGCGTCACACACCGTTCTAGGTATAGAAAATATAGCAGTGAACAGAATGAGAGAAGACCATGCTGAATTTGTCTTGGGGGGGGGCAGGGTGGAAAGACATGATGAACAAGACGAATGAACATACTAGATGCTACATGTAAGAGGTAAGTGCTGTGAAATAAAAGGCCACAGAGGGACATAGAGAAGTTACAATTTACAGTGGAGGGTTAAAATTTACAGTAGACAGTAGAAGGTTATAATTTAAAATAAGGACATCAGAGAAAACCTTGAGAGAGAGTGACACTTTAGAAAGAACTTGAAGCAAGTAAGAGAGTTAGCCATGAAGCTATATCTAGAGGAAGGGTATTTCCATCAGGGGAAAGTAAGTGTAAAGGTTCTTAGACGAGGGCATACCTGGTATGTCTGAGAACAGTAAGGAGTCTGGTGTGGGAGTCTCAATGTGACCAAGAAGAAAGAAGTTGTTGATGACATCAGGAAACTCATAGTGGGCCAGATCATGTATAAACATGACTTTTGTTCATGCTTGAGCCATGACTTGGGATCTAAGGGAAGCCTCCAGAAGAGGAGTTTTATCATCCAATGTTTCAGAGACATGTTCTGGTTACTCTATTAACAAAGAAGAAAAACAAGTTAGGAGGCTGTTTCAGCAGTCTGCATGAGAAATGATGCTAGCTTTGACAAGGATATGACATGGAATGAGCAGAGGTGGTCAGAAGGTGCATTGACTTTCAAGGGAGCAACATCAGTACTTGCTGATGGAATGATGTAAGGTGTTAGAGAGAGAAGCCAAGAATGATCCCAAGTTTTGTGGCCTGTGCAGCAGGGAATAATGAAGGATCAGCAGATTTGGGGGGCATGAGGATCAGAAATTCCATTACTAGCATTTTAAATTTTGAAATATGTCTTTGATATCTAAGTAAACAGGTAAGTAAGCAGCTGAATAGACATGATATAGCTAGGGGAGTGGTTTTCACTGGACATATAAATAAGAGCTGACAGCAAATGGTATTTAAAGTCAGGGAGAACAGATCAGATGAGAAGGGAAACAGTAGAGATGGAAGACAAAACACCCACATTAAGAAATCAGGAAGCCAAGAAGGAATTGAAAAGAAAAGTAGGAAAGAGCCATAATGTGACAGGAGGGAATATCACCTGAATTCAGTGTTATTGATGGGCTGGGTGACTTGAGTCAGCATTGGATTTGGCAGTATGCCAGTCACTGGTGACTTGGGTAGTCAATTTTGGATAGAAAGATGGGAGCATGAAAAGAATGAGTTTAAGACAAAATGAAAGGGGAGGAGTGACAACAAAGTGAATGCACTTATCCCTGTTCCTCCTTTTAAGTAAAAACCCTGAACATTTATATATAAAATAAATAGAAGATTTTTTGAAAGGTGAAAACAAAAAGAGAAACTGACTAGGGACTTTGGACCCTGAGGAATGATGCAGTGCCCAAGTTGTCTCAGTGGAGGCCAAGTGGGGAGCTTGAAATTTTACCCCTTCCAGTAGTAACAAGGTGCCAAGCAAGACAAGACAGAGGGTCTTTACTTCCAACTGAAAGACTGAAGCCTCTTACTGACGTATAAGAGGAAGTCAGCTAAACAGAAGATTTCAATAATATCCAGAATCTCATCACTAACATCCCATGTCCAGCGCACAAATGAAAATCATGTGGCATAACAAGAACCAGAGAAATCTTCACTTAAAGAAAATCAATCAACAGACACTAAAAAGTATGTGACACAGATGTTGGAATTATATTGCAAGGATTTTAAAGCATTCAACATAAAAATGCTTCAAAGAGCAGTTCTGAACAAATTTGAATGAATGAAAAGATAGACAGCCTTAGCAGAAACAGAGGTGATACAAAGAGAATCAAATGGAAATTTTGGAACTGAAAAAAGACAATAACTAAAAGTCTCCAAAATATGGGAAAAAACATAAACCTACAAATTCAATAACTGTGAAAACCACAAACAAAGGAAACTCATTACCAAGATACGTTATAATCAAACTTCCAAAAACTTAATACAAAGAAAACCTCGAAAGTACCAAGTGAGAAATGATACCAGGGTTAGAGCTAGAAAACCTACTTGAATGAAGTTATGTATCTCATCAGAAACTATGGAGGCCAGAAAGAGGTGGAACAATGTCAAGTGCTAGAAGAATAGGATCTATAAATTTTTGCCCTCCAGACAAATGACAAGGGTCTGATAACAAAGATCCACAAAGAGCTCCTACAACTCAACAAAAACAAAGCAAAAAACTCAGTCAAAAAATGGGGAGAACCAAAAAGACACATCACCAAAGAGGAGATACAGATGGCTAATAGGCATATGAAAGAATGCTCCATATCACTAATAATCATGGAAATGCAAATTAAAACCACACTGAGATACCATCTTACACCAGTAAGAATGGCCCATATAAATAAAACAGACAAGTGTTGGTGCGGATGTGGAGAAAAAGGAACTCTCTTACACAGCTGGTGGGAGTGTAAATTAGTCCAGCCACTATGGAAGACAGTGCGGAGGACCCTCAAACAATTCAAAGTGGAATTACCATTCGACCCAGAAATCCCAGTACTGGGAATCTACCCAGAGGACATGAAAATACTAATTCAAAAGGACACCTGTACGCACATGTTTATTGCAGTTCTGTTTACAATTGCCAAGATTTGGAAACAAACCAAATGCCCCAAAACCTACGACTGGCTGAAAAAAATGTGGTACATATACACAATGGAATACTGTGCATTAACCAAGGAGGACAAACGTATGTCATTCGCAGCAACATGGATGGAACTAGAAGGACTCATATTAGCAGAAACAGGCCAAAAAGACAAGGAGAAATACAGGATGGTCTCACTTATATGATGGATATAGGGGAAAACAAACGAATAAGAAAAAGTAAAAACAACCAATGGGACTGAACAATGGAGCGAGAGAGGAGGAGGGGGAAGAAGGCAGGGGAGGCAGAGGGCACAAAAGAGCAGAATGGCTAACAGGTGTTAAGGAAGTGGGGAATTATATTACAATTATATTACAATAATGTAATATAAATATAAATACACATATATATGCAAATTTAAAAATTAAATTAAAAAATCTTCCATAACATGGGATCTTATCAGATTCTTTTGAACTGCATGCTTCATTTACACAAATTCCATATTCAAAATTTAAAATTTAAATCACTTTACTTCCCCAAAAATTCAAGATTCAAAAAACTCTATTTAAAAAAAAGAAAAGAAAAGAATAAGATATATAGTCACTTGGAAGAGGATAGTAAAACAAAACAAAGACATGAACAAACATTTCATTGAAGAAGATAGACAACAGATGGATAAAGACATAAAAAGATGCTCAACATCACGAACCTTTGGGGAAATGCAGGTTAAGACAATAATGAGTTATCACTACACAACTACTGGAATTGTGCGAGGAAGCAAGCTGATAAAGCTAAATGCTGGCATGGATTTGGACAAAGTGGACATTCCAAACCTTTCTGGTGACAATGTGAAGTGCTGCAGCCACTCTGGAAACTGGTTTAGCAGTTTTCAAATAAACTAAACTTACACTTACCATATGAACAAGACCAAGTTCAAGGGCTCATGTTGGGAGGAGCAGAAGGCAGCCATGACCATCCTGTGTCACAGCAACCCTGACCTGGTGTAGCCTTCAGCCACAGAGCTTCCTGTGGAGCAAGCTGGCAGGCCCTGGCTTCGGGACCCCAGCCAGACTTCTTCCAAGTGAGCAGCTGAAAGTGTGGCAGTCCCGGAGAGCATCTGACTGCCACACCACCAACAAGACAGCAATATTGAACCTCCTGAGACCATGAACAATGTCCAGCTGAGCCTCAGGGCATCTGCCAGAGAGCACAACCTCCTGTCTACTTGGGGGGGGGGTGCCAGAAGCTGAGGAGAATGGGGGGTAGGGGCCTGACCACCCAGGTACCCATGTGATCACATGCTGGAGGACCCCTGAGGAAGGTCACTGAAGAGTCCTGCAAAAACGATACTGGTGTGGAGTACAGGCCCCCACACTGAGCGGCAACATCAACTCCTGCTGTCTGGAGCTGGTGCCCAAAACCCCAAGCCCTCCTGGGGTGGGTGCTGCCTTTCACTCTGACCTTGGCATGAATGAAGATTAGGGCATGCCTGCATTGCCAGGGATGACCTGCTGCAGAGGGTTGAGGTCACCAACCACTTCAGATCCATGGGTGCTGCTTCCCCCCTCCCCCCTCTGACTTTTGTACAAATCACAAGAAAAGGGAAAAACAGTTGATGTAACAAATGGACTTCAAAGAGATTATGGTGTCTGAAAGAGGCAACCTCACAAGGTCACATAGAATAGCCTTCCTTTTTCGTTTACTTTTACCTAACATGTTCAAAATGAGAAAATGCAGAGATTGGTGGTTTCCAGGGCTTAGGGGTAGTGGAGGGAGGCAGGGCTGTGAATGAAGAGCATCCTGCATCTGATGGAATAGTTCTGTATCTATTTTTTTTGAGAGGTAGGTATCACTATGTTGCCCAGGGCTGTCTCGAACCCGTGGACTCAAGTGATCTCTAACCTCAGCCTCCCAGGTAGCTAGAATTACAGGCATATGCCACCACGCTCGGCTTGGAATAGTTCTGTATCTTGGTGGCAGAGGTGGGCACATGATACACATGTAAAAAAAATCATAAAACTCTGCACACCAGGCCCAATGGCAATTTTCTGGATTTGATATTAAATTGTAAAATGTAGCTGTTGGGGGAATCTGAGTGAAATTCACAAAGGACCTCTTTGTACTGTCTTTACAACTTCCTGCCAATCAACAATTTTTCAAAAGAAAGTTATTTTAAAAAAATGGGAGGAGAGGAATTATAGCCCTTGAGTACAGACAAATTGAGTGAAGAATTTTGCTAGAGAGAACGGAGAAAAGGAGTGGGTAGGAAGCAAAAGAAGGTGACTTGAAAGTAGAATTTATTTGAAAAAATAAAGTTTTAATGAAAGCAATAATATCATGGTCCAAGCTGATGGGAGAGAACCTGGAGGAAAGGGGAATTATACTCCAGAGGAAAGAGAGGAGAGATTTTCCAGGAGAGTGAAATCCAGTGGTCAGGGAAAGGTGGCCTTAGCAAAGAGCAGGGACAGTTCAACCATAGTCATAGAACGAAAAATAGATTCAATGGTAGAAATGTGTGGGTCTTGTGTGCTGATTGCATCCGTTTTCTCAGTGAAATTGAAAGCAAAGTCATGAGGCAGAGTGAGGACAGGTGCGGAGGCGTTCGAGGTTTGAAGGGAGAGGAGAAGGTATGAAATAGTTGTCTAGGAAACCGGAAGAGTAAATGAACTAGGATACTATTATGTGATATCCTGGCAACATTAAGTGCCCACTTGAGGTTCATGGACATGAATTTAAAGTGAGAGTGTCATTTTATGTTTTTCTCCAGCCATGTTCAGCTCTGAGCATACAAGAGAGGAACAGGAATTACTGGTAATGACAAGATGGAGGCAAGAGACTGCAATTAAGTGGAGGATGAAATTGGAGAGAGGAATTCAAAGGACTGAGAGACGGGCTTGGAAGCATCAGGTATTGAGATACTGAAATCACAATGAAGACAGGATTCATTAGGGAGAATGGCAATGCGACAGAAGCTAAAATCTTGGAGAAATTGGAGGGGTACCTGATGGTCATGTATAACTATCACACTTAGTATACAAAAATATGTAATTATATCTAATATATTCAAATATGGGGGGTTTTTTAAGGGAAAAGAGATGATGGTTTGAGTGAGAGACTTCAAGCTGTGGGAGGAAAAAGTTACCACTGCTTGGGAGGGCTGTTAGGTCCTGGTCTAGCTCCAGGTTTCAGTTTGATCAGATGAGAGAAGCGTTCGGCAAACAGGGAACACATGTCATGAATTTTGCTAGACTTTGAGTTCTAGAAAATGTGACTATATCATTTATCATCAAATCTGGGACATTTTTGAGAGTCATGACTATATGCTGAACCACACATAAACTAGAATTGTCTTGGGTAAACCAGGAATGTGGTTTTTAGAGAACGCAGTCAAAAGATTTCAGGATCTGGAGAGAGCCAAGAGGCAGGGATAGATTGAGGAACTAGACAAAATTGCTTGACATTAGAACCCGAGATGCATGGGGAGGACCCGGGGAGCCCCAGAGCTCTTGTGATGACTGACCTAAACAAAGCTGAAGGATATAAAGCCCAGTTCTTGTGATCTTAGGGCAGCAAGTGGTGGCAAATCTGAGTGTTGAAAGGGGGAAAATGTGGGTGTTCAGTGCTTGCCCTTCATTCTAGCTACTGGAGCTGCTAAGTCTTGAAGAAAGGAGTTCTATTCTGAACTAACAAGCACAGCCACTCAATTATAGCCCCACTGAGGAAAATCTTAGTATTTCTGAGACTTTTCATGCTTGCAATATGAATTATTCTGGCAATTGGGGCTGGAGTGACTACAGATGAGGAAATTAATTGACCTAGCTGGGAGAAAGAGCTGAGGATGATGGAAACAAGAGGCTTAGTGGTGTTTCCAGGAGAAACTGTAGGGAAACACACCAACATTGACAAAAGTAGAAAATACCAAGCTGAGTAAGGAAAATGATAAAGTCTAAAATTTACATCCAAAATGGTTAAAATATTTCCTCAAAGGCACAGTCCTTAATCTTCTGTTCTTTCCTATGCTAATTTCCCAGATGGATTCATCTAGTCTCATGGTTGTAATTACTGTTAATATGTCGATGATTTCCAGACTTTTCTCATTACACCTAGAATCTCCTCTAAATTTCAGCTTATGTGTGGTTTCTAAATACCTTCTTGACTTCTCAACTTGGATGCCTAATAGATGTCTTAAGCTTTATATGCCCAACACAGAATTACTGATTTTTCCTAAAGCACTTGGTCCACCTCCAGCCTCCCTCAGTTACTTGATGGAAAAGTATCCTTCCAGTTACTTGAACCAAAATACCTTAGCTGAACTCAACCCTAATTCTAACCCTGATTCTCTTTGGGCTATATCTTTTTCAAACAACCTACACTACACTCAAATTGTTAGTAATCTTTTGGCTTTCTCTTTAAAATATACCCAGAATCTTATCACTTCTCTCCTTCTCCATGACTAACACACTGTTCCTAAACACTATCATCTCCCATCTGGATTATTGTGATGTTCTCCTAGTTAGTCTCCCTGATTCCACCCTTGCCACCCTCTATTCTATTCACATCACAGAAAGTCAAAGTGACCCTTTTTTTAACATAACTCAAATTCTATTACCCCTCTGTTCAGAACCCTCCAATGTCTTCCCCATTTTACTAAAAAACAAATCAATACAGTGCTGTAAACAATACTACCTGGATAAAAAACAAACACAAATTGTCCTCCTTGTCACAGACTAAATGGAAGGATATGTGATCTGTTCACCTTACTCATCCCCCACCATTCTCCACCTCCCCCTATCCTCTTGTCTTGCTGATTTTGTGTTATTTTCTCAATCCTGCCTTTCTTTGCCCATCTAGAGGCCTTTGCTTTTACTCCCTGGGAAGGTCTCTCTCCACCCAGATATCTGCTGGGCAAGTGCCAGTGCCAAAATGAAATACATTGCGTTTCTGTTCATTTGTCCTTTGCTTCTACCACTTGCAAAATACCACCTTATTTTTCACCCATTCCCTTAATTTTATTTTCTTCAAGCACTGTTTACATAACTCTCTGTTTTACTCATCTTATATATTATCAATACCACCCACAGAAACATAAATTTTGTAAGTTTCATGACAGCTAAAACTATGTGGTTGAGCACTACAACCTCTGTTCCTATCAACAGCCTGGCACATAGTAGGTACGCAAAATTTTTGATTGAATAGAGACAAAGTATAAATAATTAAACAGATTAAAAAGATCTTAAATAAGAACACATATATTCTTTTAAATAAAATTTTGGTGTTAGAATTATACCTAGATACTTCATGGGTTTTTTCTATAGCAAATGAGAGCCTCCTTTAAAGTTATACTTCTGTGGCATATACAGACAATCACAAGGAATGAATTACTCAAACACCTGACAGCTTGATCAGTCTTGAAAACATTGTGGTCAGTAAAAGAAACATTCACAAAAGACCAAATATTGTATAATTAATTTTATTTATGTTTATATGTGTGTGTCTGTTTATATATTTTTAACAACATTGTATTCCCTGGGGTTCTCACCTGAGAACCACATCTTGATCTTATGTGCTCATCCCTCCCTGATTTCTCCTTCCCTTCCTCCCCCTCCCTGGATGGATGCTTTAGTTCTGTTGTTAACTTGTTAGTTTTGGCTTTTTCTTGACCTTTTGTTTCTTTTCCCTATATCGCATTTATAACTGAGATCATCTGGTCTTTTTCTGACTTATTTCAGCTAGCATGACTCCTCCTAGGTCCATCCATGTTACCACAAATGCATCATATTTGTCTTTTTTGATTGCTGAATAATACTCCATTGTGTAAATATACCACAGTTTTTTCAACTATTCATCACTTTGGGGACTTTTGGGTTGATTCCAAATCCTAACTACTGTAAACATCCAAGTACAGATGTCCTTTTAAATTAGTGTTTTGATATCCTTTGGGTAGATTCCCAATAGTGGAATTGCTGGATTGAACGGTTGTTTCATTTCAGTAGTTTTAAGGTCCTACACACCACTTTTCATAGTGGCTGGACCACCAGCAGTATAAAAGTGGCCCTTTCTCTCCACATCCATGCCAGCACTTGCTGTTGCCCATTTTTTTGAAAAGGGCCATTGTTACTGGTTTACGGTGGTATCGCATTGTGGTTTTGATTGGCATTTCTTTGATTATAAATAATGTTGAGCATTTTTTTCATATGCTTGTTGGACTTGTATTTCCTCTTTGGAGTAGTATCTTTTAAGGTCTTCACCACATTTTTTTGACTGGGCTTTTTGCTTTGTTATTGTTAAGTTGTGTGAGTTCTTTGTGGATCTTAGCTATTAGATCCTTGTCAGTTGAGTAGAGGGCAAAAATTTCTTCCCATTTGGTTGAGTGTCTTTTTGTTTTGGTTATTGTCTCTTTTGTTGGACAGGAGCTTTTTAATTCAATGAAGTCCCACCTGTTTATGTTTTCCTGCATTTTTTTGCATCTGTAGATGTGTTCTGAAAGAGCTTTCTGAAGTGTAAGTCTTGGAGTGTTTGCCCATATTTTCTCCTAGGTATTTTATGGTTTCAGGTCTTACATTCAAGTTTTTTATCCATTTTGAGTTGGTTTTTGTACATGGTGTGAGGGAGTGGTCTAGATTCATTCTTTTGCATGTAGCATTTCAGTTTCCCCAGCACCATTTATTGAAGAGACTATCTTTGTATGTTTATTGCCCCTTTGTTATAGATTAGTTGACCATACATGTGTGACTTTATTTCTGGACAATCAATTCTGTTCTATTGATCAGTGTGTCTGTTTTTGTTCCAGAATCATGCTGTTTTAATTATTATGGCTTTGTAATATAGTTTCCAGTGTGGGAGTGTAATACCTCCATATCCTTTCTTTTTGGTCAGGAGGACTTTGACTGTTTGAAGTCTTTTTTTTATTACATATGAATTTCAGTAATTTTGTTCTATTTCTTTAAAGAATGTCATTGGAATTTTTATTGGAATTATGCTGAATCTGTAGACTGCTTCTGGTAGGATGGCCATATTGACAATATTAATTCTTCCAATCCATGAGCAGGGGATGTCTTTCCATTTCTTTATGTCTTCTATTTCTTTTAACAATATTTTATAGTTTTCTTTGTATAGGTCTTTCAAGTCTTTTGTTAGTTTTTTCCCAGGTACTTAATTTTCATTGATGTGATGGTAAATAGAGTGATTTTTTGTTTGTTTGTTTGTTTCTTCTTCCAACTGAATGTTTGCATATAAGAAGGTTACTGATTTTTGTATGTTGATTTTGTAAGTGTCTACCTTACTGATCTGATTTATTGTTTCAATTAGTTTTTCTGTGTGTTTTTGGTAGTTCTCTACATAAAGTATCATGTCATCTGCATATAATGATAGTCACATTTCTTCTTTCCCTATTTGTAAACCTTTTATGTCTTTCTCTTGCCTTGTTGTCCTAGCTAGAACTTCCAGTACTATGTTAAAAAGTAGTGGTGAGCATAGGCATCCTTGCCTGGTTCCAAATCTTAATGGAAATGATTTTAATTTTTCCCCATTAAGGATGATATTTGCTGTATATGGTTGTACATGACTTTTATTATGTTGCAATATGTTCCTTTTATCTTGAGTTTTTCAAGGACTTTCATCATTAATGGATGCTGAACTTTATCCAAAGCTTTTTCCGCATCTATTGATATGATCGTATGGTTTTTGGTTTTCCTTTGTTGATTTGATGAATTATGTTGCTTCATTTTAGGATGTTGAACAATCCCTGTGCCCTTAGGATAACCCCACTTGGTCATGATATATAAACTTTTTATGCTTTGTTGGATTCAGTTTGCCAAAATTTTATTTAGAATTTTTGCATCTATGTTCATCATGGAGATTGGTTTATAGTTTTCTTTCTTTGTGCTATTTTTCTTGGTTTGGTATTAGTATAATGTTTGCTTCATAGATATGATTAATTTTAAATGAGCTGTCTGGAATAGTCAATCCAGACAGACAGGAATTAAAGTAATATCTGCGTGGGGTTCATAGGAGAGAACAGAGGTGAAGGCTAATTGGTAAATAGAATTTTTTGGATGGGAGGGTGAAAATATCCTAAAATTGGTTAGTGATGTTGTTTGCACAACTCTTGTATATACTACAAATAACTAACATAAGAAGAATGATTTTTATGGTGTATTATTTATAACTTAATGTTATATGTAAGTAAATCAATAAATCAAATTATATGCTAACTGCTAGTTGCTACTATGTAGGAATTCTGTTGACATTTATATGAAATTCTGATATCTCACAACTTTGTTGAATTCTCTTATTCTAATAATTCTCTTATAGATTTTCATAGATTTTTTATATAGTCATCATCTGTGAGTTATATATCTTATATTTTCTTCAATCATTTCTCATTTTTATTGTTTTTATCATCTTGGTGCATTTGTTAGAACTTCCAATATAATGTTGGATAATAATGGCACTAGCATTGATGCAGATTTTGAGTAGATACTCTTTTCCTCTCTGTATCTGTTGTGTTTTGTTGTTTGGATATTTTTAACTGATAAATGTTTAAATGATAAATGTTTAATTTTCTCAGTTGCTTTTTCTACAACTAAGGTGATCATATGGGTTTCCTCCTTTTCGTCCATTAATACGATGGATTACATTAACAGAATCTCTAATAAAACTACTCTCAGAATAATGGGATAAACCTTCCTGGTTTATTTTATTTAAATACATTAGGGACTATATTTGCTTGTATTTTAGCTTGGAATGTTCATTGATGTTTACAATCAAGATTGGCCTATAACACTTTTTATACACTGTCTGAGTCAGGTTTGGATATCCAGATTATTCTAACCACCTGGAAATTGGAGGTTATATCATTTTTGAAGGTTTGTTTTAAAAAATTATGGCAGAGTCATTTTCACCTTGTCATTTTAAGAGGATTTTTCTTTAACCACCAATTTGACTTACTTAGTAGATATTGTTTTACTCAGTTTTTAAGAGTTCTTTGTCTGTTTTGGATATAATCCTTTCTTAAATATAGATGTGCAAATATTTTATTCCAGGCTGAGGTTTGTGTTTTCATTCTCTTAATAGCATTTTTCTATGAACAGATTTAAATTTGATGGAGTCCAATTTAACAGTATATTCTCTTGTAGATTATCTTTCAGTGCGATTATTTCAGTACTATATATGGAGAACTGTGTATCTAACTTAAAGAGTAAAAAAATATTTTCTTTCAGAAGTTACATAGGTTTAGATTTTTCATTTAGGTATATATTCACTTTGAGTTAATATTTATAAATGGGAAGAGACATACATTAAAACTTTTTTTTCATATGGCTATCTAATCATTTGAACACCAAGTCTTGAAAATACTGTTCCTCATTTAATAAATTGTCTATGCATCCTTGTCAAAAATCAATCCTATGGACTTATATTTGAACTGTATTCAGTTCCACTGGTTTATTTACCTATGGTCATATCAATAC
This sequence comes from Uropsilus gracilis, assembly GCA_004024945.1. Classification (NCBI taxonomy): domain Eukaryota; kingdom Metazoa; phylum Chordata; class Mammalia; order Eulipotyphla; family Talpidae; genus Uropsilus; species Uropsilus gracilis. The sequence continues at coordinate 11,588 of PVHY01002074.1, read as the reverse complement.
TACACTGTCTTGATTACTATACCTTTATACTAAGTCTTGAAGTAGGTTATCGTAAATATTCGAACTTTATTCTCCCTTTTCAAAGTTACATCTGATACTGAAGCCATGATCCCAACATGGGCAGTGTTATGTGTAGGCATTGCCATTAGTTGTGTCTGAAAAAAGGTGGCCTAGACCGGGTAAGTGTACGTCCTTCTTTGACTTTGTTGCAAATCATGGGTGTGTGAGGTTAAATTGGATTCTTTGGTTTTCAGGAGGGAAAGAGAAAAAAAGGGAAAAAGATATAAAAAGAAAGGAGCAGAGACTAGGGGCACACAGACTCTTGGAAAGGAAGGGACACGAGAATAGCAGGCCGGTAAAGAGTAGCCTGAGTTACCAGACTGGGCGAAAGCTCTCTGGAAGAGTGAGCTGGTGGTAGCAAGGAGCCATGCTGGGAGAATGGCCAGCAGAAGAGTAGACGTTGTGGAGTGCATGACACCAAAGCAAGGTGGCATGGAAAGCTGGTACCTGGAGAGACCTAGGAATTTGGAAAGCTGATTTTTGCATCAGCATTTTTTGAAAAGTTTGAAGAAACTTGGAGAAACTGAGCACCTCGGAATGCTGAAGAGAGAAGCAAAGAGAAGATGGAAAAGTAAGACTGGACTTTGCAGAGTACCCACCTCAGGTTTGGAGGGGCAAAGCAGCACCATCTTGGACATGTGTCTTTGGGACCTTTGGGACTAAAAATGTTGACTGGGGTAAGATAGCTGGCCACTTGTGGCATTAAGTATTTCTGTTTGACTTTCTGTTTCCCTGGTTAGTTTTCCTTGTTAATAAAACCCTGTTGTTTACATTGCATTGTGACTTTAGCAACTGCTACCCATAAGAATCTGGGCAGCAGATGCTGCATTTTAAAAGTGCCACTTTTTTCCTGTGGCACTTTAGCCACAGGACTTTAGCCACCAACTTTAGCTGGTTGGAGGCTTCTGCCCCTTTTGCACATGATTTCAATACATCTATCAAAGAATCACATTATGCAACTTAAACTTACATGAAGTTATATGGCAATTATATCTCAAGAAAACTGCAAACAACATTTTGGTGGACACCAAAAACTCTGTGACACAAAAAAAGTTTTAATGCAGTGGGGTATATATATATATATATATATATATATATATTTAATTGTACTTCATGTGAAAGGTCTACATTGACCATAATATAAAATTTTAAGTAAGATAGGATCCGACCTTGCATTCAATCCATAAGTTGTAAGTTGCATTTCCCTTAAAAAGTTGTATTAAACTATTCTAAAGCTTTTGGAATTAACATATGAATTTTAGAATCTTCTTGAATGTTTCCTAAAAAAATCTGATGGGATTTTGATTATAATTACATTGAATATTTAGGTCAGTTGGGACAACTTACATCCTAATAATGAGTCTTCAGATCCATGATTACAAATATCTCTCAACTTATTTATGCTTTTTATAACTTTTTTCAGCAACGTTTTCTAGTCCTCAGTGTACAGATAGTCCACATTCTGTTGGACTTTTATCTTATCATATTTTATTTATTTTATGTCATAGTAAATGGTATAATGTCTTTTGTAATTCAATTTTCAATCATTTGCAGCTTGTATATAGAAATGTTTTTTATTTCTGTATATTGATCTTGTATGGTAGAACAATATTAAACTTATTTACTGGTCCGTATAGCTGCTTCTGAGGATTCCTCTACATAAACTATCATTTCATCTAAATATAAAGGGTTTTATATCTTCCTTTCTACTCTGTATATCTCTTATTTCCTTGTCTGTATTGTATTGACAAAGACCTCCAGTAGAATGGTGAATTTAAGTGGAGAACAGATATCCTTCTCTTGTTCCTAATCTTGGTCTCAAAGCAGTCCAGGTTTCACCAGAAGTTTAACATTACATACCTCTGAAGAGTTTTCTAGAATTTGTATTATTTTTCCATAAATATTTGGTAGGATTTCTCAGGGATCCATCTGTGGCAGTTGATTACCGATAGGGAGGTTTATATATTAAAGTGCAGTTTCTTTATTAGTTATGCTTCTGTTTTGATTGTCTATTTCTTCTACAGTGGACTTTGGTAATTTGTGGTTTTCAGATCATTTGTTCCATTTCATCCACATTGCCAGATTTGTTGGCATCAAGCAGTTCATAATATTCTCTCATTATCCTTTTAAGATGTCTAGGATCTGTAGTGATGTTGCCTTGTCATTTCTGATGGCAGTAAATTATACCTTCCCTTTTAGTTTCCTAGTCACTCTGAGTAAAGACTTATTAATTATATTGATTTTTTTCTAAGGAAACTGCACTTGGTTTCATTGATTTTCTTCCTATTGTTTTTCCATTTTATATTATAGTGATTTCTGCTCTGATGTTTATTATTTCTATTCCATTTACTGTGTGTTTGATTTGTTTCTCTATTTCTAGTTTCTTAAGATGGGAGCTTAGGTCATTTATTTGAGGCCTTTCTTCTTTTTGAATTTACATATTTAATGCTATGCTAGCACTAATTTAGTTCACACCCTCATATTCTGATGATCATATTTTCATTTTCATTCAACTTGCTTGCTAATTCCTCCAGTGATTTTTCATCTCTGATCCACCAGCTATTGATAGGCATGTTTATTAGCTTCCAAATATTTTTGACTTTTTCCAGACATTTTTCTACTATTGATTTGCTGTTCAATTCCACTCTGGTCAGAGAACATATTGTACATTGCTTAAGCCCATTTAAATTTATTGAAACTTGTTTTATGCCCATAATTTGTTGTCTTGGTAAATTTTCTGTATGCCCTTTGGAAATAATGCATATACTGCCTTTTTGGGTTCAGTGTTCTGTAAATGTTAATTAGGTCATGTTGGTTGATAATTTTGTTTACGTTTTCTATGTCTCTATTGATTTTCTGCCTATTGTTCTAACGATTATTGAGAGAAGGTGTTGAAATCTCATACTCATGAATTTGTCTACTTCTTTTTGCCAAATCTATGAGTTTTTACTGTATGCATTTTGAAGTTCAGTTACATGATTAATTGCCCATGTTGTTGTTATGAAATGACACTCTTATCTTTGGTAATATCCTTTGCCCTGAAATCTATTTTGTCCTGTATTAATATAGTCATTCCAGATTTCTTCTGATTAACAGGTAATACCTTATTCTATCCCTTTACTTCTAATATACTCATATTTTTATATTATATTTGGTGTGGATATCTTGTTGGGAACATATACTAGGGTCATACTGTTTCATCCAGTATGACAATATCTTCCTTTTAAATGGGGTGTTTAGATCACTTACTTTAATGTGATTGTTGATGTGGTCACATTTAAATCTTCTGTCTTGCTATTTGTTTTCATTTTATCTTTCATGTTCTTTGATTCCTTTATCTTCTTTTTTAATTAATGAGTATCTTTATTTCACATTATCTCCTTGTTGGCTAATTAGGTATCTTTGTGTTGTTATTTTAGTGATTGTTTTAGGATTTACAGACTACATCTCTGTCTTGTCACTATCAACTTTGAGGTAATACTATGACAGTTCATGTGTAAGAACCTTGCAAGAGTGTCCTTCCATGTTCCTTCTCCTTACCTTTGTGCCATTGTTTTCATACATTTTGTTCATACATGTTATAACCCCCATAATATATTGTTATTTTTACTTTAGGCTGTCAATTATCTTTTCAAGAAATTTTTAAAATAAAGAAAAGAAACTGTTTATCTGCATTTCTTTTTTTTTTTTTTAATCTCTTCATTTCTTTATGCAGATCCAAGTTTCCACTTGGTGTATTCTTTCTGCCATGGAAGACTTCCTTTAGTATTTCTTGTGGTGCTAGTCAGCTGGTGATGAATTATTTCAACCACTATGTGTCTGCACAGGTCTTCATTTTTCCTGATTGGGATGGGGGGTTGATGGGAAGAGAATTCTAGGTTGATTTTTTTTCAGTCCTTTAAAGATGTTTCACTTTTTACAGGCTTACATGGTTGCTGATGGAAATTGGTATTGTATTTGTATCTGTTCCCCTGTACATAATGGGTCTTCTTTCTGGTCCTTTTCAGGATTATTTCTCCATAGTACTTTTTGGGTTTTTTTTTCTCCACGAGCAAATGAATTTTGATGTTCCTTAATTCATTTTCTCTGTTTCTTGTGCTTGGAGTCTGTTGTGTTTCTTACATTTGCAGGTTTATAGATTTATCAAATTCAGAAAAATTTGGCCATTATTACTCCTAATAACTTTTCTTTGCTCTCCCCCCCGCCCCGGGAAATATACATATTTTAGACTACTTGTATTGCTCCACAGCTCATTGATGTTCTTGAAATTGGGTGCAAAGCAGCACCAAAATAAGCAAGGAGAGGAAATGATATGTAAACTGGTCACTCTCTAGGTTCTTCACATGAACACACAAATTGCAAGACTATGCAAACAACAATAACAAGATTTATTTACAAACAAGGTGAGAACCAAGAGTCACTGAGGCCACGAGTGTCCAGTCACCCAGTCACTATCGAGTCTCAAAGTCCTAAAATGCTTCCAAGATGGCAGCTTCTTACCACCCCAAATCTAAACAAACCTTTTACAAAGAAACGTGTGTCTCAGGTGGCATCTTCTTGACACTTCAAACCTGAAGCAGGCATTTACACAAAGCTTATTCTCCAGCAAGCTATCCTCTCATTAGAGGTACACAGGTTCCAAGTTTTCCAAGTTCCAAGTTTTCGAACATACATAGATACCAAGTTTCTTCAGCATACACAGATTCCAAGTTTTCCAGCAAGCTACCTTCTCGTCAAAGGTCCAAATTCTAGTTTCTAAACCAAAGGCACCTAGTGGGGTTTCACATAAATTTTCCTCTTTCCCTTGGGTGGTCAAATCCCCTTCTGGGTTGCAGCCCATTCCAGGGTCTCCATGCTGCTTTTTTGTGGCTTTCATTCTTTCATGTCAGATTCCACCTTTAAGGGTGCTTCTTTCCTTGCTTGCCCATGCATCATCCAAGAGACTTCTGATTGGCATGTCTTCTTGGCTTTGTCACCTGGTTATATTTTGTTCTTTTTTTTTTTAACTTTTCCTCTGTATGCTGCTTTTAAAATTATTTTTTATTGCTATGTCCTCAAGTTCATTAATCTTTTTTTATTGGAATGTCTAATACACTCATACCATCTAGTGTATGTTATATCACATACATATATTTTCATCTCTACTAATTCACCATGGGTTTTTATATCTATATAGCTTCCACTTCTCTTGTTAACATCCTCATGCTTTCCTCTATGTGTATGAAATATATTTATAGCAGTTGTTTTAATGAATTTGTCTACTAATTCTATCATCTGCGCCAGTTCTGGATCTGTTCTATTAACTATACTTTTCTTATTCTAAGTCATATTTTCCTTCTTTTTGCATACCTGATAATTTTTTATTGGATGCCATACTGTGTAATTTTTATGTTTTTGGCATTACCTTTTTATGTTTCTTTTAGTAATATTTAGTTTTGTCTATGATGCATTTAAATTATTTACAAAATGTTTGACTCTTTTGTGATCTGTTTTTAATCTTCATAAGATGAAATTTGAAAAGGTAAATAAAAATAAAATTGAACTTTCCCTGTTGCCAATAAAGAAAGAGATCTTTTCTCCCTTCTTTTTCTTGAGTATTTCCTTGATAAATCTGGAGTATGTGAATTCTTCCTCTGTCCCTTTGACATGCATATAAATCTTTAAGGTCTAAATAAGCCTCTTGTCAACCTTAAAACCCAGGAGTGTATTTTCATAAGGGACTGGAAACTGTCTGTATGAAACATAAAGTTCAAGGAAGATAATGCCCCTGTGTTTTTCTGTCATCATGGAGGTTTAGTTTAGGTATCTTACTCTAGGCTATAAGTACCTGTTTGTTGTAGCTATTTGATAATTTTTATTTTTTCTTCAGATAAAAACAATTAACCAATTACCAGATGAATTTGGGATGAACTATGAAAGAATGTATATATCAAACAGTGCTTTTAAGCCCACCTATATAAAGATAATTTATTGCTTATTTTAAGAGTATGCGTGTAATGAAAACATTAATATGTAAGAATGGGATTTGTCTTTGGAATTTCACTAGCAGATTATCCATAATGTGTCACAACCTGATTTAATGATTTTTCAATAATACAATTATTTTATTCATTTTTTATATTCATGGAGAGGATTTCTTGGATTGGCATGATATTTTACTTTTAATGTTCCCTCAACAGATTAGAGCAACAGTTTAAGGCTAACATTGTCCTCTGCTGAGGCAATATTCTTCCGAGTCCTTTGCCCAAGTTCTGAATATTACAAGATTTTCCACTCTGGATATTAAGGAGATGAACCCTTCCCTGTTAGAGCTCCAAAAACTTGTCCTCCGTTCTCATTTCTCTTTTTAAAATTTTTTATTGATGATACACGTATTTTTTCTTATATCACATGCTTATTTCTTGTGTCCTATTCACTGGCATTGGGTAGTTTCCTCACACACATGTGCCAATAATATTCAGATGAAGACTCTAGGAGAACCCACTGAATAACTGCTTCTTTAACAGTGTGATAGCCATAGAAAGGGGAGATTCCAGATTTCCTACCCCATCCAAGAAAGGATGAATTTGAGCAGCGAGGGAAAGCTAGGAAAGACTGAAAGAAAGAAGAAGGCAGAAGAGACTTGGAGGAGACATGTGGAACAGGGAGACATGTGAGAAGATGCACTTGCTTCTCAGGCTTGGACTTGTGCCAGGGACTTAGGAACATAAGGGAGACACTTGAAAGAGACAGGAAATTGAGTGAGAGACCAGTGAGGAGGTTGATAATGGCAACCTTTACCTTGACTTGTACTTTGGTTCTGTTCCTTTCCTCCCAGACTAGCCAGGCCCCTTCTGCCCCTTACCTGTGTATCCCTACCAGAAGGTACCTCAGACTTGTGACAAGCTTTCGAACTACAGATGCCCATTTGGGGCCAGCCCTGGTTGACTGGCCATTTACCCATGAGGAAATGAATAATTTGGGGTGTTTCAATGGGAAACTGTTATCCTTTCTCCATTCTCTCTATGCTATGCACACTAACATTCTTTTCTATTGGTGATGTTATACACTAAGAGTATAATCGCTCTTTATGCAGTGGATGAGATGTCAGAACCTATTTAAAGCAGGTAGGTTTGGGAGCCCCAGGATGCCCCTTGTTCTAGCTTCTTAACACTTCTTTCTGTCTCCCTCTTTCCTTTTTCTTCCCTCCACACACTGTCTATAAATCTTCTCACTTTGACCTTGAATTTTCAGTTCAGTATCCTTGACTTTGGGAACCTACTAGGCTCTGTGTTGATTGCCCCTACCTATGTGATGATCTGAAAACACTCCAGGCTATAGGCTGAGGTCACCATAAGACTCACTTTGTTTCCTTTATCTCAAGAATCAATTTCCTCTGCTTCCCGATGTCCAATATCTAAAACCTATTTTTATATAAATTATTTACTTGGGAACTACCATTCAACCCAGCAGTCCCACTACTGGGAATCTACCCAAAGGACACAAAAACATTCATTCATAAGGACACCTGTATTCGCATGTTTATTGCAGACTATTTACAATTGCCAAGATAATGGAAACAACCCAAATGCCCCAAAACTGAAATGACTAAAAAAGATGTGGTATATTTACACAATGGAATATTATGCATCAATCAAAGAAGACAAACATATCATTTGCAGCAACATGGATGGAGCTAGAAGGAATCATGTTAGCGGAAATTAGCCAGAAATAAAAAGAGACATATGCGATGGTCTCTCTTATATGAGGGATTTAGAGAAAACTAACAAACAGACAAGAAAAATTTAAAACTGCCAATAGAACTGAAGCATAGATCAAGGGAGGAGAGAAGACTAATATCAGGGGAGGGGAAGCACAAGAGATAAAGAAGGAGCACAGGTGATTAGGTGATGGGAAAATATCTGGATAAACAATTATGTTATATTTATATATGTATTTGTATACATATGTGCAATCAAAACATAAATAATTTTTTTAAAAAAGAAATTGCTGATTACATTAATTCCTGATGAAAAGAAAAACAAATATTCACTTGTTTCAGTTGTTTTAGGCAAGAAGAAAACCTGGTTTATTACACCATCATAAGAAGAGACAGTGTCTTTGTCTTTTTTTAACTTATTTTTTTCTTCCTTCTTTCTTGCTTCTCTTGAATTAATCGTCTCTTAAAATTTCCAATTCTCTAATGATTTCAAACGTATTCATCATATACCCTTTATTTGAGAGGTGATTATTTTTCCGACTGTTGTCCTGAACAAATGGTGAACTTCCTTGTCATATTTTTGACTCTGCGGATGAAATTTCACTAGTCTGTTTGTGTGAAAGAGTGACTCATGGTTTAATGGCGGAAATCAGTTCCTGCTTCATGGCTTCATCTCCTGCCTCTGTAAGAGTACTAAAACTTAAGTTCCTAACATGCAACAGTTCTCAAACTTTTGTAATTACACTTAAAACTCACTGAGTTTTGTTCTAGTAAAATGGAACAAATTCCAAACTGTCTCTCCCACTAAATATAAATGCAAAACCTGGACAGAATGCATAGAACAGCTACTTAAGCATTCTGGAAGTAAACAAAGAGTGGGTTGGGTAAAAATATCCCATTTTATTCTACCCCTGAATTATCAGTGAATTTAACACTTTATTTCTTCTGTTATAGCCTGGCATATACCCATTTATGCTCAAAATCCAAAAGTATATAATGAAATTAGAAGATGCTGGTGGAATATATCAGTGAAGACCTAAGAAATGGGGAGGGAGGATTGGAAGACTCAACAGTCAAGATGTGAGTCCTCTCCCAAATTATTCTATGTATTTAATGCCATTGCAATCAAATACAAGCAATATTTTTTGTCAATATTGATGAACTGATACTAAAATTTAGACAAAGGAATGAGAACAGCTAAAACAATTTTGTGAAGAATAAAGTCAAATTGCCATTACACTACCTGATTTGAAAACTTACTATGAAGATATGGAAATACAAATAGTGTGGTATCGATGAAGGAACATGCACATATATCACTGCAGACTAGAGTTCATAAATAGAACCACACCAATAAAATCAACTGATTTTTGACAGTGGTGTAAAGTCAATTTAAAGGAGAAAAGAATGTCTTTCCAACAAATAACAATAAAACTACTGGACTTTCATCTGTAAAACAATGAATTTCAACCTTAACCTCACAATGATACAGGGTAGCAACACAGTTAAAAATTGTGTTGGTATCAAAATGCCCTGGTGGGTGGAGTCTGAAAGAAAGACCCCATGGCTAGAGAAAATGGGAAGCGGGAAGAGAAGGAAGATAAAAGGAAGGAAGGAAGGCAAAAAAGGAAGAAAAGAGAGATGAGAATGGCAGACTGAGAGAGCAGGCCCATGTGGCCTGGTCAGGGCAAGTTCACTGGAAGAGTGAGCTGGTGGTGGCAAAGAGCAACATGGTGGAAGAGTGAGTGGCAGAGTTGTAGCCAGTGTGAAGTTGGATGCCAGAATGGCAGGCCAGGGGTGACAAGGGCTGCTGAGGACAGGCCTGTAGAATTTGGCCAGGTGCCGCCAAAGGTGGGCCTGGTAACAGAAGCATGTGCAGACGCAGCAAGGTGGTATATTTGGAAAGCTGAGTTTGCATCAGCATCTGTTGGAAAAGTTTGAAGAGCCTTGAAGAAGCAGAGCAGCTCGGGACACTGGAGAGAGAAGAAGCAATGAGAAGATTCTAGAGAAAGACTGAACTTGGCAGTGCTTACAAGGGGCACTATCTTGGACATGTGTTTGGGACTTTTGGACTAAATGGTGATTAGAGTAAGATAACTGGCCACTTGTGGCATTAAGGATTTTTCTTTTTCCTGGTTAATTTCTTTTGCTAATAAAACCTTGTTGTTTAAATTGCTTTGTGACTTTAGCAACTGCTGTGCACACAGGTGATGCGGACCCGTGGCTTGTTCGTTGAAGGGCTTCTGCCCTTTTTCACCAGATATCAACACCTTACACAAAATTAACTCAAATTAAAAAGCTCTAAATGTAAAATATGCAACTTTTAACAGAAACCATAGGAGAAATAGATTCTTGATTTAGGGTTAAGTGAAGAGATATTTTTGAATAATAGCAAAAGGAAAATCCATAAAAGGAAAACTGATCAATTGGGTTCTGTAAAAATCAAAACCTCTGCTCTTTGAAATACACTGATAAGAGGTTAAGATGAAAATATATTTATAATTTTCATATCTAAATGGCTTGTATATAGGGTATCTAAAAAACTCTCAACTCAGCTATAAGAAAAGTAAAACCCCATTAATATGACTAGAAGATTTGAACGATCACATTAACAAAGAGTTGAGTGGATATAAAGAAAGCATATGAAACATTTTCAGCATTAGAAAAATATATATTAAAACCATGATGAGATACCATTATATACCTATTAGAATGGCTAAAATAAATTACTTACAAAACCAATTACTAGCAAGGATGCAGAGTAACTAAAACTCCTTTACATTGCTCTTCAGTATGTACAATGTTACAGTTACTTTAGAAAACAACTTTAAATTTCCTGTAAAGTTAAAACATACACTTACCATATGATCCATCATTCCCATTCCTGGGAGAAATGTTCACAGGAATTAACTGCTTCACTACCCTGTATCAGAACCTGTGCACAAATGAATGTCCATAGTAACTTTATTTGTAAAGAAAAGGAAAGAAGCAAGTCTCTAAAGGTTATATATTAAAAGATTTCACTTGTATGATATTTTCAAAAAGATGTAACTGAGGGAGAAAAGATCAGAAGCTGTCAGTGCTTAGAGTTGGGAAGAAGATATGATAAAGGTATACAGCACAAGGAAGTTGGGGGGGGTAATAGAACTGGTTTTTAATCCTGTGATGGTTCCATGAACTTATACAAGTACTAAAAGTCACCTAACGATATGCCAACCGTCAATTTTATTTTATGTTAATTTTTAAGTAAAAAAATTGAACATCCTAAAGAATTTTGTTTATGTGGGTTATATCTATTTGTTTGCCATAAGAAAACTTAGATGTGATTTAAATATTAATTTAATTCATTAAAAACAGCAATACTGAAAACATATTGTTTGTTGCATAAATTACTTGTAATGAAAAATAACTACATATTCAAAAAATGTGATCTCACTGCTTTACATTTTTGCAAATCTTTTTAATGCCTTAATAGAAGACAGCTGGATTCTCATATCTGCTTCTGCACTCAATATGTTGCAATAGCATGGGTCTCATAGCTTTGGGAAAGCTGCAGGACACTCCATAAAGAGAGTGATAGATGAGAGTGGTAACCCCAAATAAATCCTCAGTATTATTTTGAAAATAGCTTAGACTTTGTTGACCCCCCCCAAAAGATTTTGGGGATTCTCAGGATTCCCCAGACCTCACTTTAATTATCACAGTACCTGCCAAATCCTGATATCCTCTTAAGTCATTTTCAACTCAGGGTCACTGATCTAACTTTGCCTTTCCTCTTTGTCTCTAATATTTGGGGATTTCCCTTGTTTGATTCTAAAGGAGGAGGAGA
>PVHY01002073.1:51610-136389 GCA_004024945.1 Uropsilus gracilis | reverse complement strand
AAAAGCCTTGAGGAAAGTCAAAACAAGCAAAGCACCAAAATGAAGTGCACAACTATGAACAGGAGGGAAAGGGGGGGAAGGGAAGGGGGGGGCAAACCCTTGAGATTACAAAGTTGTGAAATTTATATATAAATTAAAAAAATTAAAGAAAACAAAATTAAAATGTTTTAATTCTAAAGTAAATTACTAGATAAGACTATAGTTAATGCTTCTTTCCCCTATGTATCCTTCTCCTCAGGATACTTATTAACCTGACACTTTTCAGTATTTAGTGCCCCTGCAATGAACCAGCAAATTGCTCCTTCACTCTGGCCTCTAGCGAGAAACAGTTTTGGTTTCTCTCCTACTTAACTTTGTAAGGATGGTTCTACTTAGTAATATTCCCTTCCACCAGCAGGAAGATTAGTTACCTTCTTAAGACCATTGTACTATAATAAAAAATTGAAGCTCATGTATCTTATAATTATATATTTTATAAGTACATAAAATGTATGTTCATAATCAACAAATGAATGCATACATGTACACAATCACAGGCCGTTACAGTGATTTTAGATTGTCATTTTATGATCATCTTTTAACAGATAAGGGTGGTGGTATGATGAAAAAAGAATTTCTTAAAATTAATTTTCTTATATCATTGCTAATTTTTTGACAGTATTTTATTGTCAGGTGTAGTTTCTGTAGGTGTAGTCCCTGTAATTCTTCTATCACCCTGGCATCTATGATCTATCACCACAGTCCCTTGTGCTCTCCTTTCTGTTTTGACCCTTCACCCCCCACTCCCCCCCCAATCCCCTGCTGTATGCCTCCGATCTATGGTCAGCTTGCAAGTTTTATTTTTTTCCAGACTCTTGTTTGGTTTCTCTATATTCAGCATATGACTGAAAACATCCAATATTTATATATTTTTTTCTTTTCACGTTTTTCACTTACTATAGAAAAAAGTAAATTTAGTGAACACCTGGTTGAAGATTATAGGTTCTTTATTTCAAGAAATTCAATTGATATTTATCTGTAAGCAATTCACAGAGAACATATGGACAAAACATGTGACCTGGATATTAATTCTCAGGTCTACATATCTTAATTAAGTACAAATGCTGCTAAGAATGAATTTCAAAATTCCTTCAATGGAACTCACCAATTTCAACTTTTGTTTAAAAAAAATCTATACATTTATTTTATTCTACAGTGCTTAAAGCAAATGATTTCTTTTTTACTTCCACAAAATTGTCAATAACAGAAATGCAAAAGACCTTTTGTTTTGTTTTATTATCAACACTGGAATAAAGCTTAACAAATTCTATGAATACTTGAATACTGGGGACATTTCAAACAAGATCTACAAGTAACTGTGAGTAAAGCCGGGCACAGTGGCTCGTGCCTGTAAGCTTCAGCCAGTGAAGCAGCTGGGGCTAGGGATTGCTGTTTGAGTCCCGCTGGTGGCAACACAGTGAGATCTAGTCCCAAAAAATAGCTGGGCATGGTGGCGCGGGCCTATAATCCCAGTTACCTGGGAAGTTGAGGCTGGGATTGCTTGAGTCCATGGTACCCCAGGCAACCTGAGCCTGCGGTTCCATGGGCAAAATAGCGAGAGCTAGTCTCAAAAAAAAAAAAAAAAAAACCAAAAAACAAAATACAAGTAGCTGTGAGTAAATGCCAACATATACTTCTTTTGTTTTTCTCTGGGCTGATTAATAAAATAACACTACCACCCTCACCCCATCCAATTTTCTATCTAGAAAAAGCAGTTCCAAAAGCAACATTCTTCCACAAGGAAGTTTAGGAGCGTGGGAAAAATTTCCATAATGGCAGTTTTTCTTTGATGTACTTTTAAGAATGTCAAAATAAATCACAAGTTATTTCAATTTACTTCTTGTAACTATTCTTAACTAAGTAACTTGCAATAAAAAGCTTGTCATAATTAAAAATAAAGAGTATGTTTCAGCTGGCAGTATCATGTCAATGATTCCTCCCCTTCTTGCACAACTCTACCAAAAGAATTTCTGGAAAAGAAATAAAATTCCAGTTTCGTAACCTATTTCCCATTTAAAAAATTGTGGAAAAGAATAAAAATGTCAGGCCAGCATTTTCACTAAACTTTCATTCCTAAAAACTGAGAAGGCAATAAAAGAAAGTAAAAACTCATCAGTACATACATAGAGATTGTTTTTTTAATAGATACATGTTTCTTCAAATGAAAAATAAAATTGCTTTCTTCATTATCTTAATTCATTTATCTAGAAATTGAAAACCAAAACCAAAAACAAAAATTTACCTACTCTACAAACAGATCATCAAAGAAAATGAGCCTGTTCCTATTCCAAAAACTTAAGGAAAGATACTTCACATCAAGCCTCAGAAGGATTGTCTGTCTCAAGAAAAGCAAATGGGCTATAGCAACTTCTATTTTGCCCACTAACAAGACGTTAACAGTGATATGTCTACGCAAACTCGTGATTCAGGTGAAGATGGCTATATTCTGTGAACAGAATCTACTGTTGGTTGTATAGCATATCACTCAACAGACCAAGTCCAGGAAAAGAGAATGATAAAAGCAAGAGCCCAGTGTGAAACCTGTCCTGCCAACTGACTCTTATCAATGAACTTTTACATGTACCAGTTTTATAACTAAAATAGAAGATACTTTAGGAAAAAAAGAAAATAAACTATTCTAGAAAGTAAAAACGAACTTTCATGTTACAGTTAACAGTATAGGCTAGTGCCACCTTTCAAGAAAATAATTTGGCCCCATGTATAAAGCCTTAATTATGCTTATATCTTTTATTCTAATAATTATGTTTTTGAGACTACTAAAAGGAAATGAAAATATGGATCTATATGGTATATAGAAAGCTTTTGATCACCTTATTTAAATTAATTAAACTTGAAAAATTAAATACTTGAATACTGTTAAATTATAAGACATTTAAATATGACTTTAATCAAAATGTTTAGAAAGAAGTCTTCATGAGAAAAGAATGCTTTAAATATAATTGGGGGGGCATTTCAGTGATGCCTGAGGGCAATTTTTATTGTAACTTCTTTTTAAACTGCAACTTGAGTCCTGGTGCTTCCCCTTTATATATTATTCTTAGCCTCAGTCACTAATCCTTGAGTTTATGACAGCTAAAATCCTTGGATGACCTTGCACAAGGAGTGCATGTTTGCTTTAAGAGCATCAGAGTTCAGGGAGACTCTGGAGATGGTTTTGTTGTCCAAAAGGCCATTTTGATCAGAAGTGATTTGACAAAAACATTTTAATTAGAAGCAACTGTAGAGATAGAGTAAAATTAAGGTGATTGAAATTAATTTCATCAGAAACAAGGCAAGAGGTATCCCTAGCAGTGACAGCAGTAGGAAATACCTGTCTAGATGGCTATTTACACCCAAATATTAGAGCCCTTCCTTTAAACCAGGGGTTGATAGATATCCTTGGATAAGACAAAACAGGTCCATGACCTGCTTTCAAAAATAAAGTTTTATTGGAATACAGGCCTACATAATTATCTATCATCTGTGGCTGTTCCCATCACACAATGGCAAAGTCTATTACCCACAAAGTCTAAAATATTTACTATCTGACCCTGTAGAAAAACATTTTGCTAACTCTTGTCCCAGACCACTGAAATGCCCCTTAGCATTTTAGCTGGAGGTGAGGTTTCCAAGCTCCCTTCTTGATGGCCAAGAGGATAAGAAAGGAGGATGAGCAATGCCCTTAGCAGATCAATGTGAGGGGGCATAAGAACAGGTTTTTCCTTTAGAAGTGTTTTAAACCAATGTCCCTGAGCCTCATCCAGCTTAGTGGCTAAGAAAACCTACCTCCTACATAATTAAAAACAGAACAAAAACCAAACAAAGGAACTTCAGTTCAGTGAAAAACTACCACAACAAATATTCTTAACAGAATGTCTGCAGAGAAGCTACACAAAGCACCTAGCTTTCAGGACTGTAAGTGGCCTCATTCTACTCCTGGCTGGGCTCAGCCAGACCCTATGATATATCGAGTCACTTACAGGGCTATAATTGCATAATGTTCTTGGTAATGTTGACCTAGGATAGGTTAAATCAGTGTTTTCCCAAATGAAAAATAAGTACTGATCAAGAAAAAATATATATATGTATACATACATATATATATGTACACACATACATAATTTTTAGAATCCATCATCACAGTGTCCCAGTCTTTTGCTATGTGTCTGTCTCCTTCCCTAAAGACTATGTTTGAGCAAGTGTATGGCATACAAAAGCTTAGTAAATGTCATTGAAAAAGAAGAAATAAAAGAATAAAGGAAGATTGAAAGGAAATAGGAAGGAAAAGCATAGGATAGAGATGCAGGTAGCTAGGAGACAACTAAGGAATAAGTTGCTGAAGTTAACATGTAACATAAATTTAAATTTAAACAGCAGCATATTAGGTTGTATACACTACCTGATCTTATTACAAATATAATAGAAAAAGCCAGAAGAAAATATACAAAAATGTTTGAAAAAAAAACAAAAACCATTGCCTCTATATGATGGGACTATATTTCTTTATGCTTGTGTTTTTTCTAGCATCTTTATACTCCGTACTCAACATGGCAGAGGAACCTGCAGATGCCAAAGTGGAATTGTATGATTTGCAGAAGCCCACCAAATGACCCAAATGATTATGACAAGAAAGCTTCCTGTCTAGTCAAGAGCCTCCTTTCTCCATCTCAGTCTAATTAGATCCCAGTTTCACCAACATGATAAGGAGATCCAGTACTGTGCCAGTCCAGTTTTCAAGTTGCTATAATTGAATTGATATATGGTTTTGACTGCCACCTAGAGGAAGAAACAGAATTAGCCACAATCTACACTGAATACAAGCAATTTTAAAGCACCAAAAGCTCTTTTCTGTACTCCTGCAGCTGAAGACAGTACCCTAAATTGTGGTGATTTATAAGATGACTTTAGGTAATACAAAAGTGTAAACACTGCTTCAAATTGCTCTTTATGCAAATATGTGAAGATAAGAAAGTAACCCTAAGTAAAAAAAAATACATTTCAATATATATTAAAGTATGTCACACAGATGGTTACAGTGTAGCACCAGTCATATGTGACTAAAATGACCAAATTTTAGAAATCATTGTCTAAACTTGTTTGTCCTAATAGAAGATATTTTTCCTAGTAAGTCTGAGCTTTAGTTTTGTATATAAAATGTGTATATTTATATAGGATAGGAATAACAATGTGCTATAAAAATCACTCTTCTTTTTTCATCATTTAATAAACTATTGTTTTCTTAAACAGAAATTATTCACAAGCAAATTATATTCAATACTGCTAAGTCCCTATAAATACTTGTCTTCCATAAAACATGTTTACCTACATAATTAACCCATACTTCCAAATAGTTGATTTCCTCTCATTTTGACAAGTTTCAGACATTTCCATTCAATCAACAGTTAAATTCTCACAGAACTGTTTGAATTCTACCAACTTATTGCAATGGAGTAAATTTTAATGACCTATGTTCCACAGTCACAGTGGCCAATTATGTATCACAGAATTTAGAAGTTTCAAAAACACCCCAAGGATTCAATCAGCATCCATTACTTCTTGTATTCATGGATGTTATAATATGCAAGCAAAAATTACAAGATTCATTTGGTTATCTTCTTGGACAGTCACTAAATGACAATGACGAATTTCCCATGTGATAAGTTTCACATTGCTACCTCTGGTTGCAAGAAACCTGAAAAATTAAGCACTGTAAAAGGGAAATAGGATTATCAAGACTAACTTCAAACCAAGACTTCTTCATCTCCTTCACTAGAATCTACTAATTTTCATCTCCTTCATTAGAATTCTACTAATTCACTAGAATCTACTAAGACTCCTGTGGGATCTTAAAAAATTAGGGATTTATTAGGGATCTGTTAGCAAGGAATAGTTGGGGTTATTGAATAGTTGTTGGGTATTTACCTATTTCTGTCATACCTCCCATCTTAGGCATTCAGTTTATATATGAGTAGGCAACCACTAGTTTTTACAGTATCCTACTTATTCCCTGAAAGTCATTTATACATATTGCATTATACATAGTTTACTGATTTTATACATTCTTTTTATACATTATACATAGTTTACTGATTTTTTTTACCAAAGTGTAAAATATTATACACACTGCTCTATATTTAGTTCAATTTGTGAATTTACAAAGTAAGTCGAAGACCTGTTACAATTTGATATATAATAGTCACTTATTTCTTTTTAAAAGATAAAGTATTCCATTGTATGAATGTACCATATTTATCAAGTTCTATAAGAAAAGACATTTTTATTTTCCATTTTTGATATTATAAAATAGGTTGCATTATTCAATATTATATATTATTTGATGTTGTGAATCAATCTTACAAATGAAATTGCTGTGTCATATAAGTTTTGAAACTGATAGCTGGCATTTTGGGGGCATGAGAGACACATTAAATTTATGGATTAACATGTGAAGAGCATGGCATTTAATTTTTGAGTATTCCCACAGAGCAAAATTAACTTTTTTGTTGCATGTTATATTTTACTGATTCTAATTAAAGCCTTTTAAAAACAAGGCTGTATCTCATAATCCAAGACATCTTTTAATCAAGTGCAGTTAAATATGTTGGCATGACAAGTACTTGCCAATTTCATTTCAGTCATCACACAATTTAAGGGCTGTTTGAGGAGGAAATATGAGTCATGGTGTTAGAAACTCTTTTCTGACATCTTCTGGTAAGATTATGAAGTTACAGACATCAAAACTTAAGAGTCTCCGTGTGTGAGAAAGTTCTTTCAAGATATGCTACATTACCAGTGATATAAATGGTACAAAGGACAGCTTTGGGTGGGATTAAAAAATACCAATTTTGATAACTCTAAGTAAAAAAGTTATTCAGAAGAATTAGATTCTAAATATAAAGTGATGGTGATATCTTAACTGACATTTTGCTTAAATTTTCTTTTTTATAACTACTAAGAAATAAATAATAAAATACCCAAAAATTCTCCAGTAAAGAAAACATTTTTTCTAAATTCTAGATTATTGCATTAAAAATACTGACATGAATTTATGTTAGTATTAAAAAAAACAAAATACTACAATTTATAATCAACATGTCAAAATTTGAAAAAAAATACTCTAAATTTCATTTTAGGTTCAGGAGTAGATTTTAAGGTTTCTCCAGATAGATTTTATACATTATTATTATTATTTTTTTTTTTTGAAAACTAGGTCTCATTATTTTTGCCCATGGTACCGCAGGCTCATGTTGCCCGGGGTACCACAGACTCAAGCAACCCCCAGCATCAGCTTCCCAGGTAGCTAGGATTACAGGCGTGCACCACCATGCCCAGCTATTATTTTGGGACTAAGTCTCGCTGTGTTGCCCTGGGTGGGACTTGAACCGCGATACCCAGACCCAGATGCGACTCCATAAGCTGTCACTTAAGGCACACGCCACCATGCCGACTAGATTTTATACATTCTTAAGGCATTTTATCTTTTCTTCCATTCTGTTTCTCATCAGAATGCTATTCTTTTTACCTATATTATAACGGTCATTTAAATGAATTTTTTTACTATTTATAATAACTTTTAGTGGATTTTCAATTTTCCAATATGCACTGAAATAAATGTTAAACTCAAATTATCTTAAACTAGTCAGGTGGATTTTAGTTCAATGAAGGGAAAGGATATGTGCTACTTTGACTGGTCTGTCCTCAGCACCTAGAATATTACCTTGTACAAAGCAGATAATCAACGTATGTTAAGTGAATTATCTAAATACATCTTACTTTTTAAAACTTACCCCAGCCCACACTTCCCCCATCAGAGACACTGAGTTTAGTGAAAGCAGTGAAGTATAAATGAGGAAGTAGTATTCATAGTACTCATTTTTTTTTTTTTAATTCTCTCCCACGGGAGACACACAGATCTGATAAGAAATTGGATATTTTATAACTTAAGATAACCTGTTATAGGTGATTTTATTTTAAACACTTACCGTTTGGATCTTACATCTGGTGAATCAAACTGAATATTCATTGGACCAGGATTTACTTCATAATCTACCTCAGGGATGAGAAGATGCTCGGAGTCACTATTCATATTTGCCATTTTTTCTCCTACTCCAACCACTGAAGAAGTTGATCCTGTATAATTATAAATGATAAAGTTTAATTAAAAATTATTTACCCACTGCCTACTTACTTTTTTTTTTTTTTTTTGAGACTAGATTTTGCTGTTTTTGCCCGTGGAACCACAAGCTCCTGTTGCCCGTGGTACCACAGACTCAAGCAGTCCCCAGCCTCAGCTTCCCAGGTAGCTGGGATTTAGAGTGCGCGCCACTACGCCCAGCTATTTTTTGGGACTAGGTCTCGCTATGTTGTCCTGAACGGAACTCAAACCGCAATCCCCAGCCCCTGCCACTTCATAGGCTGAAGCTTACAGGCAGAAGCCACTGTGCCAGGCTTACTTACATATCTTTTTAACTGACATATAATATTGTAATCATCTTGTATGTACAACATGATAAACTTGTCCAAAACTGAACTTTTTTTATAATTGAATAATTTATATATATATATATATATTTCACATCATTTTAATCCCTGGGGGTCACCCATCCCCTCCCCTCCCCAACCGCTCAAGCTGGACCCCACCCTCCCATTGTGTACTTTCATTTGGTTGTCCATATATTAGTGGAACCATTTGGTTTCTGTCTTTTTCTTTCTGACTCGTTTCTGCTAGTATGATTTCTTCTAGGTACATCCAGGTTTCAATAAATTCATCAAATTTGTCATTTTTAATTGATGAGTAATACTCCATTGTGTATATATACCACATCTTTTTCATCTATTTATCTGTTTGGGGGCATTTGGGTTGTTTCCATGTCCTTGCAATTATAAATAGTGCTGCAATAAACATGCGAGCACGGGTGTTGTTTTGTTTCCACATAGCGGTCTCCTTTGGGTAGATTTCCAGAAGAGTGATTGCTGAGTCAAATGGAAGTTCCATTTTCATTAGTTTGAGGGTCCTCCATACTGCTTTCCATAGTGGCTGGACAGTTTACATTCCCACCAGCAATGTAAGAGCGTTCCTTTCTGCATCCACGCCAGCACTTCCTGTTGCCTGTTTTTTGATGTGGGACAGTCTTATTGGTGTAAGGTGGTATCTCATTGTGGTTTTGATTTGCATTTCTCTGATTGCTAGTGACATTGAGCAATTTTTCATGTGCCTGTTGGTCATTTGTATTTCCTCTTTGGAGAAGTATCTTTTTAGTTCTCCCCATTTTTTGATTGGGCTTCTTGTTTTGCAAAACTGAACTATTAATATTGCCAAAAACCTTCCCCCATTCATTTTCTGATTTTATTTGATCATTTGATGACATCTCCATCCTTCTAGCCCTCAGGCCAAAATCCTTGGCATCACCCATAACATCCTTTTCTAGTCTACATTCACTAGGAAATCTTACTTTATCATTATATATTTTATCTTGAAATTTCTTTTTTAAAAATTATATATATATATATATATATTACATCATTGTCTACTCTGAGGTTATCCCACCACTTTATCAACCATCTTAATCTCCTGTGCCCATCCCTGCCCCCATTTATACCCCTACCCCCACTCTATGCTTCAGTTCTGTTGACAGTTTAAATTTTTCTTGTCTATTTGTTTGTTTTCCCTATATCCTTCATATAAGTGAGACCATCCAGTATTTCTCTTTTTCTTTCTGGCTTAGTTCTGCTAACATGATTCCTTCTAGCTCCATTCATGTTGCTGCAAATGACTTAAGTCTGTCTTTTTTGATTGATGAATAATATTCCATTGTGTACATGTACCACAAGTTTCTGATCCATTCATCTGTTTTGGGGCATTTGAGTTGTTTCCCTATCCTGGCTGTTGTAAATAGTGCTACAATAAACATCTGAGTACAGGTGTCCTTTTGAACTAGTGTTTTTGTATCTTTTGTGTAAATCCCCAGAAGTAAGATTGGTGGATCAAATGGTAGTTCCATTTTCAGTAATTTGAGAATCCTCCACACAGTTTTCCACAGTGGCTGGACCAGTTTGCATTCCCATCAGCAGTGTAAAAGTGTTCCTTTCTCTCCACATCCACGCCAGCATTTGCTATTATCATTTTTTTTTTAATATGGGCCATTCTTATATTGGTGTGAGATGGTATTGCACTGTGGTTTTGATTTGCAGGAAATCTTATTTTTTTCCTTCAAATATATCCATCATCTTACCACATTCATTACATGGAAGTGTTATCGGGCAAGGGAGAAGTTTTTCTAACTTACTTTACAGCTTAGCCACTATCTCAAGTGACTTTTATCTTATACCTGCCCTTCCCACCATTCACAGTTATTATACTTCCCATGGCTAGAACAGACTCTTAAAGTGTAAAGAACTATTTCTAACAAAGTGATTTTCTAATTATTTACTACAAAAGAAACATACAGGAAAATCCCAGATTACCCCAACATTGTCCAAAATCTCAGTCCTTTGACAAGGTAAGCATAAAAACCCAGTTACCCCACCATTGTCCAAAACCTTCAGTCTCAGTCCTGTTAAGCTCACCACATGTCCAATCCTTCAGAGTTCAGCAACACATGTTCCAAACACAAAATATCCTTCTTGGAGTTCTGCTTCCTCTAAGCATGTAGTCGAAGGCGTGATGTATATTTTCCTTGCTGTGTCCTCGTCATTTTAGGCGGCAGAAACTCCAAAGTACAGGAACCAATAGCAGATTCATCAAGGCCTCCTCATGGCCTCTCCAAAACCCTTAGGCTCACTTTAGCACACATACTTGGCTTACGCATGCTAAAGTTGTGAGTCCATAGGCTTGGGCTTATGGCTGGGCTGCCTGCCTTGGCCTCTGCAGCCTAGATTTACACTGTCCTTCTCCCCAGACTCCAGATCCCAAAATGGCTGATCCCCTCCTTTGTCCTCAAGCCTTATTTAGCCTTTTTTTCCCTTCCATACAGGTGTCATCAGCCCTCAGTCATGTATGCTAATGAAAGTATAAACCAGTTCTCTTTGAAATTTGCAAGTCTATAGCCACAGGAGAGTAGCTTCTTATCAAATGTACTATCAACTATGTTAATGGAACCCACAGGGCAGATGGCCTGTATCAAAAGCAGTCTAGATGTCCACCAATGGACAACTAGATGAAGACAATGAGGTACAGCTACATCATGGAGAACTACAGAACCATCAGAAAGGATAAAAAACAGTCATTTTAAAGGTGGAGGTGATTTGAAAGAGTTCAATATTTAATATTGATAGGTAAAAGAACCTTAATGTTTATTGATAGGTAAAAGAACCTCAATGTTTCCAAATCTCCAAAATCTGATAAAATCACTTTCAGAAAGTATTGCCAAAGTATTCATTTATTTGAATTAATATAGTGGTTAATTCAGTATATGACTTATTTTGTTTCTATTAAGTTATTTGTGATAGATTATGCATAAGCTACCTTGGTTCTGTTGTTTACTATGACTTTGAGCAACTTATTTCCTAAGACTTACTGGTGTTGGGGATAATAAAAGTACTAATCTTCAATAAAAAATTACTAGTCTTACAACTTGCAACTTAGATGATATGTATATAGGTGCTTGGCCCATAGTAAGTACTCAATAAACATAACTATCATTTTTATTATGAATTTGGTGCTTTAAAAGTAGCTAGCAATATATCTGTGCTTATAAGGGCTTGAATAAAATCAGCTAACATTCCAGCACGTGGCAGCAGCCTGCACACCTGGAGATGGGTGCTGTTGGGGGTTTCCCTTCCCAGCAGAGAGCAGAAGTGGCCACAGACCTCTGGGCATGACCCTTGTACAGGTGAGAATGGACATGGGGATGGGGCAGGGGCTTTATCCTGCCCACCAGCAGGCCATTGCTGCTGGCAGCAATCTGCTGGCCTGGGAACCACCCTGCCATCTAGGCTTCCATCTCAGGGGGGGTGAGGTCTGCCAGTGTGCGGCCATCCAGGCAGGGGGAGGGGTGTCAGGACATCCCTTCTGTTTTACTTTTACTCCAGAAACTTCTTCACTGACAATGGCTGGGGGCAGAGGCCAGAACTATAAGATGAAGAAGCAGCAAAATGGCACAAAGAATGGATTGGAGAAGGCAGCCAACAATGAGAAGACATTGATAGACCTCAAATGAACACAGACTGGCTGCCCAATGCAAAGTTAAGACTGAAAATCTAGCAGCATGGTTTGCTGTGTCCCAGGAGCACAGTTCCTCACCAAGCAAAAGGACACTGCCACAGAAAAGGAAGAGACCAATGGACTTAACATAGATTAACAAACAACAAGGAGAGGGGCATCTGAGGGGGGCATCAGAGGGAAGCAGGAGTTAAAAAAAAATCAGCTGACACTCCTATATGCCTTTGGTATAAAGTGAGTAAACTCAAGTGAAAAAAACCTGAACTGTCATAAATAGAATAGACTAAGAATTCATTTCTGAAGAAGAAAACTGGATGTTACTTTGGAGAAAAATGCAGAAGGTACGTCAATAGAAAATCAGTGGGAGATGATACTAATATTTATTTTGAAAGTGCTCATACTGAGTTCACCCCAAGATTCTTAGAACTGGTCTCCTTAAGATATCCAGACTTGAGCTAAAAGCAATCAAATTTCTTTGAGGCTAAATCTCTTTCCTACACTTTTTTTGTTGTTGTTGTTGAAACTAGGTCTCACTATTTTTGCCTGTGGAACAGCAGGCTTATGTTGCCTAGGGTATCACAGACTCAAGCAATCCCCAGTCTCAGCTTCCCAGGTAGCTGGGATAACAGATACATACCATCAAGACCCAGCTATTTCTTTGGAACTAGGTCTTACTGGGCTGCCCCGGGCAGGACCTGAACCATGATCCCCAGTCCCAGCCATGCTCCATAGCCTGGCGCTTACATGCACACACCACTGTGCCCAGCTCTCTTACCTATACTTTTAACCCTTGCCTAATTTAGAAAGAAGTAGTTAGGTTCCAGGCTCTTTTTCTAATGGAAGGAATAATCACTGGTGGTCTCCCCTTTATGCTCCACAATATTGAATTTGGTGGGGTCTTACCCAGTTTTAGGTTCATCTCTGAAATATGTCTTTCCTATCTGAGAATCCAAATCTTTACTCAAAGTAAAGATGAAATAATTTCCCTTCCTTCCCATATGTAAGGATGGAGTCATCCCTTCCCTTCTCTGAGGTGCCTCGGCACTTCTAGACCAAATTTACACTACCATCTTCATAGCCAGCATTGGAACCTGCATAACCATTGTAGTTCTCTTATGTGCATTAAATTTTTCTTCCTTTTTGCTAAACCTGATACTATTTGATGGCTTATCCAGCCAAAGAACTCAGAGGGTTGTGGAATTTTTTCCTTCACCCTGACAGTTCGATGCTTAATGATGTTGTTTAGCAGCAGTTAATCTGTAGACTGTGGAAAATAAATATTAACTTCAAGTACAAAGAAACAAACTGAAGCTCAGAGAAGTAACTTGTGCTAAAAAGTCACTTAGCTAATAAAGCTATCAATTGGGATTGAAACTTGGTTACCTTGATGTTGATGTCACTTAGCTACTACAATGTGATGTCTGCTTTGAGGAATCAGGCTGTTTGGAAGACAAAAGCAGCATCTGAAAATCAGATCTTGCTTAGATTTGCAAATAAAAGAGCAGTAACACCTAGATGACACATAATCTTAAATTCTTTAAAAACCAGCTAAGACTACAGAGACTAAGATACAAAGTGTGCCCGAGTATCTGAATTGCAAGTGTGACATAAACTTTGTTTTTCTTGAAGCAAACTTGTTTAGATGAATGTTTTTCTCCCCTTCTCCTCCCCTCCGCTCCTCTCTTCTCTCTCCCCTCTTTCTTTTTTTGAGACCAGGTCTTGCTATGTTGCCTAAAGTAGTTCCTATCCGGCAAACTCAAGTGATCCTCAGGCTCAGCCTCCAAGGTAGCTGGGATTACAGGTGGCCACTATGGCACCCGGCTGTTTTTTCGAGAACCAGGTCTCGCTATATTGCCCGGGGTGGTCTCAAACTCACAAACTCAAGTGATCTCTGTCTTCTTGCCTCCCAGAAATTCGTTTTTCTTTATATGAACATTTTGTCTCAACGTTAGATATTTTCTTATCCAGCAGCAATCTTTCCTGTGGTAGTGAACCAGAGGATAGATCAATAGAAGACAGGCTAGAGAAAAAGATATCTGTATAAACAATGGCAGACATATATGGCTGGATTTCCCTGACTTACTTTGCTCACCAGCATTTTCTGTAGTTTTAGTTCCCACACTACACGAAGTTTAGAAATATAGGATTCATTTAACTCCTGGAGTATAACACTTCCAATAAAAATTGAATGTTAGGAAACCAGGAAAGAGGAAATTGTCTAGAAAAGTCCTTGTTGTTGCAGTCTGTCTTGCCAAAAAGTGTCGAGGTTGAGGAAAATGTGAGGAATCTTCAGGAATTAATGTGATAACTCCAGTTTAACTACAAAATGTATATTTGTTCCAAGAGAATTTGAAATTCTGTGACATTGTCAAAATAGCAATTTATTCCAAACAGAAAACTGATATCTCAATGACTTGAAAGCAATTGTAGGAGTTGGAATTCCCTAGTGCCTTTTAATCAATTTAACAATATTCAAGTAAATAAGGTCTGTAGGAAAATATTATTTTCCAGTTGCCTTAATAAGTCAGCCTGAACTGCAAATTCACCAAGAATGCTCCTTCAAAGGAATTTTAATCCTTCTGATTGTCTTGATGAGTACAACTAAGATATCCAGAAGTTTGATGAATTAGGTTGCAAGATGAATAGTTCCACAGGTAATATTACAGAGGTAATAGCACAGAACAATCCTGTCAATGATTACCTAAAATTTTAAATACTTTTTAAAAATTTTACAGAAACAAAACACTGCTATGGGGAGCTAAATATACAAGATGACAAACAGATGTATTTATTTCACTCAATTATTTGAGCTTTAAATCAAAGTTCCACATGCCAAGCATATTGCCTATTTTGCTTTCATAGAAATCTGAAGAGACAGCAATTTTCTTTTCATATCATAAAGAACTTACATTCAATATTAGATCCTGAATCTTTTTAAAATTTTTGTAAAAACTGATTCATGCCAAGAATATTAATATCATAGCTAAGTCATTTAATGGTGAGTTCCTAATCATTTACTTTTGTTAAATATCAAATGACAACCATTTTGCTAGTGGATATCAAGCAGCCATTTTTTTTGGAAAAATGTTAGACTTTTTGGCAGGTGAGCCAACCTTATATGGACATAAGGGCCATGTCAGCCAAAAGCCAACCATATATGGCATCATTGGTCATCAGCCAGAAACATCCCCTTATATGGCAAAGCCCCTCACTAGCCAGGTAAGACTCTTATCTCTTAGCCCCTTACTAGCCAACCCAAATGGTTCACATATCCCCAAGGCCCTCGCTGAGGGACTCACTCTCCCTGATGTAGCTGCTGCATCGGTGATTCCAGGTCAGTGCTGGACCCTGACTTAAGTCAGAAAATAAATACCTCTTGCCTTTGCATCACCCATGTGCTGTTGCTGCTGGAATCCCGGATTGGTACTTTAACACTTTAAGATTGGTTTAAGTATGGAGCTTTTAGGAAAATAACAGTTTATTGAGTTGCATGTTGGTGTTTGTGCTAAAGTACTAATCTCTATAAAAAGGACACAGAGATTCAATTTCTAAAAAGTTAGGACGCTTATATGACTTTTTTAAAAAAAGCTTTTGATTATGTTAGCATATCTCAAAGAATGTTAGTATTTGTACTTGAGACTCAGAAATCTCCTTCACAATGCATTGCAAAAGCAACTCTATATTATTTAAAATGTCATCAATCTGCAATAAGATAGTTTTTATATAAAGAAATGTAATATGAACCTATGCAAGTACTGATATTTGGTGTTACATAATAGTTTGCACATGGTAGAGTTTCAGATACTATATTCAATTAATATTAGTTAATAGAGGTTACAAATTATAAAAAGTCAGAGAGCGAATATTTTAGGCTTTTTGAGAGAATATATAAATGAGTAAGATTGACTAGATTTCAATAAAACTTTATAAAAGTAAATAAATACAGATGACAGCAGGCCAAATTAGTCAGCATTAACCCACCTAAGCAGTATGCCAATGTAAAGTAAATGGGCCTTACCATAAAAAAGGAAGCCTGGTGAAAGCAGTTGTGCTATGTATATGCATTTTCTTTAAAATTAGTAAGAGCTATGAAGTACAGTAGCAAACACATAAAATTCTCCCTTATGAATTGTTTAATGGAATTATAATGCTTCAACAGAACTATAATGTTCCTATTTTGATGTGAATACATTCAACCTGATCAGTAAATGCTTCAAAAGGCATTAAATTTGAAGTGCTGGAGAATAACACAGCTAATTTAAGAAACTAGGAGTGAAAACAGGCAACAGCACCAAAGATACCCTCCTCCCAATTAGGAATACTAAATGCTCTCAAGTTATGTTTAAGCAACAAGAAAACTGACAACGGACTGAAATTTAAGTGCATAAGATATTCCAGATCAGGTAGGAAGTTCTAATCATTCAATTTTAAAATTTAATGTTTTATTTTACTATGATGCTCATTTTTTTCTTTTAAAAAATACTGTAAATTACTGTTTTAGCTTATAATTCGAGATGGTGTTCCTATCCTCCTATGCTGTTTACCCTTTATTATATTTAGGATATAACAAAATCACTTAATAGCATGCTAGCTTAATAGATGTAACTGTAATGTGTGCCTAAGATTGAGATAAGAAATCTTAAGACTAATTTTTAGAGGTCCAGTGGCCATACCCTGAGGAAGGAAATATGAACTTTATTTTCAAAGAAACTACAGGAGACTTCACTTTGCTACCAACCTACAAACTTAGAAACCTAGAAACCTGTAGTTGCTTGTGAGGCAATAAGATTGTTCAAGTTAAGAAAAGATTTCCTTTGGCCTTTTCTTCAAAAGTTAAAAACTTTCCCTTTAGCGGTTGCCTACTGTCCTGCACACATCAGGGAAAAAAGGAGGAACAGGTTAGAATTTGCTGATCTACTGATTTCTGCAATGGATTAAAGCACTGCTTGGGAGTAAAAACAAATTAGGCTTCAATCAGGTTGGTCATTAAATGGTTGTCTGATGATGTAAGAACCAATTTCTCCTATACGGTGGATTTCAGATTTCTCAAATGCAAAGTAGGAGAACGGGCTTGACCAGCTGTTCTCAGAAGCCACTTCCAGCTCTAATTAGTCTAAGACGGTGAAACTGATTCCACCTACTCTCAGACACCCACTTTCACGACTGAAACGGGGGGAAAGCGTGGTGAGGACTTACCTGTCTGGGCCCTCACCCCACGTATGGTCCTAGCTCAAGCTACATAGGGATTTCTTCCCATTCTCCTCCCTAGCTCTTCCTTACCCGGGATAGTGAAGGAGCTCCCATTTCGGCGCTCTTACAAGGAGGGGGCTCCCCCTCTCCTCCCTCTTGTCTCCATCTACCGTAACTTCTCCTTTTCCCTAGGGTTCCTGTAGAAACCCACTCCCAGAGCCCCTGTAATTTTCTCAGCCCGTTATAGATCCCCTGATTCTGTGCGCCGCGCCGCCCCTCCGCGGCAGTCTCCGCGGCCCCCGATTTTGGCTCCACCGCTCCCCCAAAAACCAACTATTCCGGAGGGTCTCAAAGAACTCCGGGTGACAGCCGGCTCTGCCGTAAACTCAGTCGATCGCGCCGCCTCCCCTTTGCCCCTCCGCACCCTCTGGGCGGGTGAGTTTGCAAGATCAGGGAATGTGCTCTACCTGAATAGGCCGAGCCCTCAATCTCGGAGAACTCGGTGGGAAGGCGTGGGAAAGCCGGGGACGCCTTCCCAAATCTTCTCAATTTGCTGCAGCAGGGGTTCTTGTCCCGAGAACAGGAAGAGACCACGGCCTAGGCCGCGGGGGCCGGCGGGGGATGGAGTTCTGAACCCGCTACATCGGCCGCTGCTGTCAAACTTCCCGCCGCTGAGGACTACAACTCCCAGAGGGCCTTGCGGTATGAGACGCACCTCCTACGACTGGACCCAGCCCTCTGGTTTCAGGAGGCGGGGCTGCCGCGTGATGTTCACGCAGATTCTAGGTTGCCCGTCTGGTGCTTAAGGCATCTAAGAAACGGGAGGTGAGCCCCTGCCCGGGGGGCCGCGGCGGAAAGGGCTATTGTGCCTTCTGCATCTGTGGATAACTTCGCAGTATCTGCTTTTTTGTTTTCCTGCCCGGTATCCTGTACTTTCCTTACAGAAGCGAATAATTTGAATCCCGTGGAAGTGGTGTGAAAAAGAACTGGACGGTCACTATCCCTCCCTCGTCTAGTCACTTTTGAAAAATGTGTTGAGGAATTAGTTTTTAGTTTACAAGCAGAACTTTAAGAAGATCTTAGCACCCTCCACCCTCCCTAGCAAGTTCCTCCAAGCCACCCCATAAAAGTATACAACCGAAGTAAAATCAATTAGTTCAAGGTAAGTGCCCTAATAACATATGGCAACACCTTTGCCCTTTTTGGTGAGAAATCAGTGGCTTTTTAACAAAAAAGAAAAAAACAATGCCTGTAATAAGATACCCTAAATTAAAGAACCCAGATTCAACAAATAACTAATATGAGTGCCAGGCATTGTAAATATTTCTCTTCCTGTCTTTACCATGATGCTAAAACTATATATTATCTCTATTTTACAGAAAAGGAAACAGTAGAATTTAAGTGATTTACCTAAATAACTGTTAAGTGGCAGAAGAGACAATTCAAACAGAGCTTATTCCAAATCGAATGGTCTCAAACACTATCCGTTGCTGCCTCTATGCCATTATTGTTTTGTCAAATTATAAAGCAGAAATAATGAATATTGCCTTTAAGACAGATGCAAGGTATTTTGTTGATGTTGCCCTTCTTATTCAAAACCTTTTGCAATTGCTCTTTGCTCTGCCATCAAGTCAGAAGTACATTCTTTTGATAACTTTCAGTAATAGCAATTTTTTTTTCATTCAAGGGAGAGAAAATAATTTTAGGCAAGACCGAAAAGTGCAAAACTAAGTGGTATGGAGTGACATCAATGAAAATGACAAAGTAATGTTGTAAACTATCATCTATAAAAGGAACAAATTAGTTGGAAAACTATCAACTTTTTTTTTGAAACTCTGGAATCTAATAAAAAACAACAGTCAAGGAACACTTAAGAAAATAATGCTGAGTTTTGGTAGGACAGCTCAGTGAACACCTCCCACTTTCCAACGGGCAGTAGCTTATAACACAGAAGATCACATTCCTGATGAAGTTTGTTGGCACCAAAACCTCATGATCAAAGAATTGTAATTTTGTGTATTACACATCCTGAAGTTCAGGTGGTTCCCTGAAATTTTGCCTTTGCATTCCCTGTCTCAAAGGCAGTGTTTGTGGGATACATTTAAAGAAATATTTATGCCCTCCCAGGGACACCAAAAGAAGAAAAAAAGCAAATATATTAGTGAAGCCATGACCCCAACATAGGCAGTGTATTTGTTCGTAAAATTTAGGCATTGCCATTAGATGATCTGAAAAACACAAGTAAAAGATGGTCTGAACAGGAGAAGAGTTCTTCCTTACTTTATTGCAAATCCCCTGTGAAGAAGAGAAAATGAATCACCAAGAGAGTTCATAGAGGGAAATTGGACCCTCTGCTTTTCAGGAGGGGATTTTTAAAAAAGGATATAAAAAGAGAGGAGCAGAGACTGGGTGAGAAAGAGAGTTTTGGGGGCGAGGAGAGACATGAGAATGGCAGATGGATAAAGAGTAGCCTGAGTGACCAGGCTGGGCAGAAGGCCCCTGGAATAGTGAGTTGATGGTGGCAAGGAGCCATAGTGAGAGAGTGGCAGGTAGAACAGTGGCCGGTGTGGAGAGCGTGGCACTGCAGCAAGGTAGCATAGAAAGCTGGTACCTGGAGATAGCTAGGGATTTGGAAAGCTGATTTTTGCACTAGCAGTTGTTGAGGAAGCTTGAAGAGCCTTGGAGAAGTGGAGCAGCCCAGAACGCTGGAGAGAGAAGACGCAAAGAGAAAATGCTGGTAAAAAGACTAGAGTTTGCTGACTGCCTTCCTCAGGTTCGGAGGGGCAAAGGGACACCATCATGGACACGTGTCTTTGGGACCTTTGGGACTAAAAGTGGTGACGGGGTAAGATAACTGGCCACTTGTGGCTTTAAGGACTTTTTGTTTTTCCTGTTAGTTTTTCTTGTAAATAAAACGCTGTTAAATTGCATTTGACTGGCAACTGCTCCCTGTGAATGGTATGAACCTGAGGGAACCTGGGTAACAGAAATCACATTTTAAAAGTGCCCTTTTTCCCATGGTCTGTTGGTTGCAAGCTTTTGACCCTTTTGACCCAACTTCATTAGTTACTGACCACCTAATTGTTACAACTATCAGGACAGGCAACAGGCACACCAAGAATACCTACAAAGAAAGAAATGAGGAAGCAGATACTTGGAGGAATACAAGTTTTGAAACATTTCTTTTTCTAGACATATGCTCAGAAAAGACTAAGATGCTAAGCTTTCACCTATAGGCTCTGTGCAGGGAAGAAGTAAAGACCAAGGCAGAGTTGTAAACTGGCTAAATAGTGAAAGAATGCCCAACACATAACTGATAGGCACAGACTGGGAGAATTTTTTTTTTTTTGTATTTTGACTACACTGATTTTTTTTTAAATTTTAGGCATTAAAATACTGTTAAATTACTGACTTAAGAACTAACGAGCAGAGATACTTCAGTGACCACACAACAAAGCATACAAATGATATAGCAGTAGTTGAACTGGTAATTAAGAAGCTTTATCATATTCAAACTTGATTTCTTAAAATTTAAAGATAATGTTTTGTATTTCCCATTGAATCACATAAGAAAGTACACTTTCTGGGAAATACTTTTAAGTTATAGTCATATTAGGCTATTCAGTGGGTTCAAATATTGTCTCTTATCACACTTCTTTTCACTTTCACCAGTATTTTTGTTTTGTTTTGTTTTGTTCTTTTGAGACTAGGTCTTGCTATTTTTGCCCATGGAACCACAGGCTCTCGTTTGCCGGGGGTACCACAGACTCAAGCAATCCTCAGCCTCAGCTTCCCAAGTAGTTGGGATTACAGGTGCCCAGCTACACCAGGCCAGATTACACCACGCCCAGCTATTTTTTTGGAACTAGGTCTCGCTACAGGCCCCAGGCGGGACTTGAACCGCGATCCCTAGCCCCGGCCGCTTCATAGGCTGAAGCTTACAGACACGAGCCACCGTGCCCGGCCACTTTCACCAGTATTGAAGAACTATCTTTGATAATCACCTCATAGATCAGAGGTTCATGCATCTATCATACATTATGATAGATCAGATGGTCCCTGGCATCTAAGAATACTTTTTTTCTCAGTACTGTTTACTAAGTACATACATTTAAACAAATTAAAAGGTTGCTGTCCAACATGGCTCCCACCGGCCTCCTTTTCTGGTATTCACCCCTGTTTCTTCCCGCGGGCTCCTACACCTCACCCAATCAGCCATAGCCACATCTGCATAAAACACTCCCATCAATACCTCTCTATGTAAGTGCGCTCCAAACTCAATAAAACTGGAAGTTCTCTGGTGATTAGTTTTGACTACGGCTTGTGTCTTTCTTACACAAATCAAGACATTTATGTACTAACAATGATATCGTTATTTAAAAGTATGTGCAGCCAGGGACGGTGGCGCGTGCCTGTAAATAACAGCTTATGGAGTCGCGGTGGGGTCTGGTGATCACGGTTCCAGTCCTACCTGGAGCAACACAGCCAGATCTAGTCCCAAAAAATAGTGGTGGCACGTGCCTGTAATCCAAGCTACCTGGGAAACTGAGGCTGGGGATTGCTTGAGTCCATGATATCACGACCAACGTGAGCCTGCGATTTTATGGACAAAAATAATGAGACCTAGTTTCAAAATAAATAAACAAACAAAAAGTATGTGTAAACTTGAAAAAATGTTTTAATTCATAAATAACCATAATTACTAATGTAATGTGTATACCAGTTGGGCACTGATTGGTGTCTCAAATGTTGAAATCAGATTGAATACCAGTACCCTCATTTTCTATTTCATAGTGGATTGTGTATAAGATTTACTTGAGGCCATTAGCAACCCTTGAAGAATCAACTTTGCATATATGATGCAAAGATTGTCTTAAGCTGGTAATTCATATGGTACCTGACATTTTCCTCAAAAATTTTAAAATACTCTGTAGTATCTGTGTGAGTTCCTGTGGTGCTCTCATAGTTCAGGAACAGCAAATAACTTATTATCCTAGTAGTTATCACTTGGTGTTATAGATTCTTAGAAATGGCAACTTTAAGTGAAACAATGTGTAACAAAATCCAGAGAAAGCCCAGACAGATGTGCAAAGAAAATAAGAATTCCACATTTACACTCCAACTGGGAATCAATAATGTTTTCACTCATCTACATTATAATGAACTATATTAATTAAGGACCTGCTATATTTTCCTGGCCCATGGCAACAATCAGCACACTTTTTCTCTAATAAATATTTTCTGATCTATAGCCATATGGTCTCTTTGAGCTATTCCTCAGTTCTGCCTTTATATCAAATGTAGCCAGGCAGACAAAATGTAGCACTTGGGGTAGTGCTATTTCAGTTTATTTGCAGAAACAGGTATTGGGTTGAATTGGTCAAATCTTAGTTTCCTGACCCCTATACAGAGTAAATATTCTCTCTTTTCAGTCAAAATTCTTTCAAGAAAAGGGATTTTTCTTCAACATTTTTGTTACACCAAGGTAAAGTATGTTTAGGAAATGCAGTATAAACATTTGCGTGTTTATTTTTACCAGTTTTCAGAGAGTCAGTAACCTAGCATTTTGCAAAGGTAACCAAAGATTTTGTTGTGGAATTTTTTTGTAACATTATGAACCCACAAATTAAAAATATATGTAATAAACTTATATCCATTGAAGATATTTAAAAAATTTGAAGTTTATAAAACTTACAAAAAATTTGCAAAGATAGTGCAAACAACACTGATGTTTTTCACTCAAAATTGTTACATGTTGCTATATTTGTCGAATTCTCTGGCTTCTTCCCTCTATTTTTTTCACTCCCCCCCCCATTACTTTC
The DNA here is from genome assembly GCA_004024945.1 of Uropsilus gracilis. Taxonomy (NCBI): domain Eukaryota; kingdom Metazoa; phylum Chordata; class Mammalia; order Eulipotyphla; family Talpidae; genus Uropsilus; species Uropsilus gracilis. Next base: position 113,178 of record PVHY01002073.1, on the reverse strand, counting down.
ATTTTTTCCATGAACTATCTGAAATTACTTTGTAGATAATATAGCTCTGTTTTTAAAGTCCTCTGCACATTCTTCCTAAGGACAAAATGCTCACAGTATATTATCAAAATTAGAACATTTTTCTTGATACAGTCCTTTTATTTAATCCTTAGACCTTACTCAAATTTCACCATTGTTTCCAAAAGTATCTTTTACAGGAGTTCATTTCTCATCTAAAACCCAACAAAGATTGATCATATGTTGTAGTCAACCCTTATGTCTCTTTCAGGGCCTTTAAGTTTCCTCATAATTAGATTAAAGTTACACAGTTTTTGCAGGAACAGTGGTACATGAGTTTTGCAGTATCTTTCTTACTATATCATGTCAGGAGCACATGGTGTCAACTAACACATTTATTTTCAAATTCTTTTATGAACCATGTCTTCAGTTTTTATGCTTTATATATTCCCCTCTTGTTGAACTCCCACTGGTTCCGTAATATTTTCTGTTAATAACAAAGGGAGGAGATGTGAAACTATTTCTTCTAATGTAGAAGACTTTGTCCCTTGGAATGCTGTCTTTGGAATGCTGTTCACTTAGAATGATCACTGTGGGGACTGGTAGCCTCCATATAAAGTCTGAGAGTCCCCACTGTTTGCGAAAGCTCAAACTAGTTGCTTGAAGAAAGAAAAATGCCTAGCCAACTCCTTGTCAGATATCTGATTAAGGAAACCATCTTGATTATTTAACCAAATTGATACTGAACTTTCAGATGAATTAAGTCCTGTAAAGTAGCTGAAGGGATGACCTGATTGGTGAGTTCTTACCCATGAGCTTCACAAACCTGAAAGTGGACACATGGAGACCACATAACATCATCTGAACAGAGACTCGGGTCCAAGTTGCAGCCACAAATGCAAGATGATGGCTGCCAAGCAGCCAAGGCTGATGGACAAGTGGGAACTAGTCATGTGAGGAATAGAGCTAGGCAGTCTGTCTGCCAAGCAGAAGTGCTTGCAGGAGCTGCAAGAGATGCTATCCTGCTTACCAGGCAATCGGAAGCCAGTAAAAAGACCAGTCTGCCTGCACTCTGTTCTGTAGTTTACATTGCGACTCCACACCACCCCTAGTTCACAGCAGCCCCTTTTAGGAATTCAGGAGTTGGCGTGGAAAGTACTGCATTTCCTGTCAAGCCAGCCATGAGTACCGGAGGGTGCTCGCCACACAGGTTGATAATGGCTTGAGGGGAGAAGTGTTCTGGTTCAGCAGTAATGATGCGCTCAAGGTCCATCTGGGCTTGGCAAAACTTCCAGGGCAACCAGGGAGTGTGGGAACAGGGCAGGTCCAGGGGGCAGCAGTGTGCACTGCGGCCCTACTGGATTGGCTCTGTGCCTCCAACAGTACTAGATAGCATTTGATTGTAACTACATGAGTGATCCCAGCTGAAACCACTCAACCCACAGAAACATGAAAGGTAGTGACTTTAAGCTATTATATTTTGGGGGAGTTTGTTATGTAAGGATAACTCTTTTTGTTTTGTTTTGTTGAGAATAGGTCTCGCTATTTTTGCCCATGGAACGACAGGCTCTCGTTGCCCGGGGTACCACAGACTCAAGAAATCCCCAGCCTCAGCTTCCCAGGTAGCTGGGATGACAGGTGCGCGCCACCACACCCAGCTATTTTTTTTGGAACTAGGGCTCACTACGGGCCCCAGGCGGGACTCGAATCACGATCCCTAGCCCCAGCCGCTTCATAGGCTGAAGCTTACAGGCATGAGCCACCATGCCCGGCCTAGGATAACTCTTTTATAGTGATCTTAACTTCTACCCCTTGGTGAAGATGGCACGTGTCAGTTTTCTCCATTCTACGTTACTATTTTGTTTCCTTCATACTGTACACGTAATTTTTGGTAAGACCTTATTAAAATATATTTGTTAGAGGAACAGCGGGGCCAACCTCCAAACCAGTGGGTGGCACTTATAGGCAACTTTATGGTAGAAGTGTTTTCTAGACTCCACTCACTGTGCTAGGGTTGATAGGGAAAGGGCAGAGGTGCTGGGCTTATGGCAGTTAAACAGCTGCACTTTAGGCAGTTGAACTGATGATACTTTGGTAATTATATCATTAGGGCTTCAGCAGTTAAAACACTGGGAAAGGGGAGTCTCTGTGGACTTGCTACCAGCTTGTTACATGACTTCAGCTTGGTTTCTGTTCTGTGGACTTGGTGCTAGCTTGTTACATGACTTTAGTTTGGTTTCTGTTCAGTGATTGCTATTAAGGGTAGGACAGTTGGCATCTAGTTTATAAATTCTGCCCTCTCTTTCCTCTCCATCTTTTTACTCCCTGTGTAAATCTTATTATTGTTTCTCATTGTCTGTCTGTCTGATTTTCAGTTTTGTCCTGCAGTTGTGAGGACCCAACAACTGGGTTAAATCCTGTCCTCAGGATTCGTCCCATTTCAAAATTGGTATGTCAGTTTAGGTATTAATTTAGGTATACATGCAACATAATGATTCATTATTGTGTATATATTACATATAAATATATATACACATATACATAGAGAAATGATTACCACAATAAGCATAATATCTATCACTATCACCCTGCTTAGTTAAAATTTTTTCCTTGTGATAAGAACTTTAAGGAGCTATTCCCTTAGCAAGTTTAAATTTTGCAGTACAGTAGTATTATAGTGCCTCTTTCTTGTGAAGTCTTAAATATAGACTTATTATAAACACATATTTGAGAAAATTCCTTTCTTATATGGGATTTAGAGAATTTGGAAAAATTATTTATGGTAAGATTTCTAATGACTCGAGACAAGAATCTTAAGTTTTTAAATTCCATTAGCCACTACCATTTTTTTTCACTAGAATTCTTTGAGAAGTTAATATTGTAGCACCTAGCATAGAATCTGACATACAGTAGGTGCTCATTTAGTGGTCTACTTAATAACTAAATGATTTCTGCCTTTTCCTTTTGTTACACTATATTCCACTACTCATTTAAGACCTATCAGAGGGAATCATAAAACAAGTGTGTAGTGAACTGTTTGTCCTTTTTTATGTTCAATTGTCGAATTATATTTTTTGCTATCACAAATTTAACCTTACCTCAATTTGAACTTCAGTTTTCATTAGAACTCACTTTTTAAAGCCAGGGCTAGTTCTCAAAGGTTACATAAATTGAGTTGAACAAAAAGAGCCCTTTTACTGAAATATGTGAAAGCAACAAAAATTTGTTTTCTCCAAAAGTCAACAGTGAAGAATATTTGCTAAGTGTCATTAAAAAAGTTAATTTTTAGGAAATAACTCCAAGTGTTCCATACTTAAAAAAAAAATCTAGCTGGCTATCATTCTATGTACAGAATTTCACATTTTGTTTTTATTGTTTAATATTTTCTCATACAAAAATTTTGAAGGAAAAACAGTCAAGTCAAAGTAAAATACCTCAGATGATCCTGCATACAAACTGAGAATGCCAAAGGGATGGTTTTCTCCCATCATGTACAGTGATTTAAGGGTACCAGCTGCCTCAAGAATATGATGTATCAACTTAGTTTAAAAATAGAAATTACTAAAAATTACAGTTGTTAAATGATATTTTGTTTTGAACTTTGTCAAGTATAATTTTTAAAAAGCACCATACCTCGATAGAAGTCTAACAAAACTTAGTGTTAACTAGATAAATTCTGACACGTTTCTTGGTGGCAAAGACAAAAACAGTAATGGTGACTCTATAGAGATGAAAAGGATGAAGTAAACTGAACCCACAAAGTGTTTCATTCTCCCTGCTAAGTGTCAGACTATGTCTGGGATTTATATTCCTGAATGAAACATAATAAAATGAAATAAAACCCCAAAGCCAACTACACTTTAAAGCATTCAGTTATTTTGCTTTTTGGAGCAGGGGGAAATTCCGAAAGACTTCTCCAATTTTGGGGGGGAGGGGGAATGGAGAGTCAGAACAAGAATATCAGATTGATGGGAGCAATATATACATCATTGCACTAAATGACTCAATCACTCTGAGATTTACCTAGTAGCCCTAAAGAACATAAAAATGGGGGACTACAAATCCAATGTAGGCAACGTTTCCTTTTTCCTTTTGGATCAAAGGGCTTTTCCTTCCCAAAGAACTGGATCCCCAACTCGGTAAGACTGGTCAACTGTTGCTACAACTTTCTGAGTACCAAAGGAACAGTTCTATCCCTTCCCTCTCTGGGAGAAAAACTAAATATACCACCTCCACCGGCCTCGATCTCACGTCAAAGCACTTGGGAATCCCCGGATGTGAAAACAGCACCTCAAAAATATAGAATCAAAAGGCCAACCGCCATGACTACAGTAGGAAAGGGGGAGGGGGGATTGAAAGGATAGAAAGAAGGGCATTACTCTTCCCTTTTGGGGATTATAGAAAGGCAGGTGGACAATTTTGGGCTTGTAGAGCGTGCATAGGGGAAACCTGGCGCTTGACCTCACCCAAGAAGCTAGGCGCAAGTGGCCAAGGCCAGTTTTGTACCCACAGGCCCAACCGGCCACTCCATGAGGAGGCCCTAGCGTACAAGGACCGGAACAAGCAGGGACCCAACCTCTGGAGATGGGGGCGGGACTACGCCGGCCCTCTGAGCGCTGATTGGCTGGTGGTGCTGATTGTCTGCTGCCATTTGTAGTTGGAGCCGTCCACAAGACGCAGTCAGCGTCCTCCACGTGCAGCCGTTTAAGCGGCCTGGACGCTTGCGAGGACCTGGGAGAGAGCCAGCCGCGAGAGGTGAGTGGGCCGGAGGCTTTCTTCGTAGTATGGGCCTCCACCCAACCCTCTGGATTTTCCAGTACCTGGACTTTGGGCTAAACGAAGAACGGAGGGAGGCAGGTTTCACCCATCTGTTGGGACCTTTCTGCTACCATCCTGAGGTTCTTAAAGCCTGGAAGGACCCCGAAATCTGGGCCTGAGGCCTACAGAGAGGGCGAGAGAGCTTTTCGCGCAACCGCTTTGTGACTTTGTAAACAAGAATGGTTGTTGTTCCCTTTGTGTTTAAATGCCTCTTAGTGAAACTAATTGTCCTTTTATGGAGTGACTTGGGCCACCCGACTTGTCTGCCTTTCCTCTCCTAACTTTAAGGTCTTCTTATCCCTCCCCAAAAAAAGAAACTACCCCAAATTCCAAACCAAACATCTTGCCCTGAAAGGGAGGTATGTGAAGGAAGAAATCTCTAGCGTAGTTGCCTTAAAATCTTTCCGTCGCCATAATATCCCATAAGCTGTTTGGGAGCTTTTGGAAGGAGAAAGTTCATAGAAATTTCATGAATAGGCTGGGCATGTTGGCACAAACCTGTAAGTGGCAGCCTAGGAAGCCACGGCCGGGGCCAGGGCTCATGGTTTGAGTCCCGCCGGGGGCACGTAGTGAGACCTAGTTCCCAAAAAATAGTTGGACGTGGTGGCACGCGCCTGTAATCCCAGCTACCTGGGAAGCTGAGGCTTGAGTCTGTGGTACCCCAGGGCAATGTGAGCCTGCGGTTCCACGGGCAAAAATAGCAAGACCCAATCTCAAAAAAAAAAAAAAAAAAAGAAATTTCATGAACGGATTTTGGGGTAAAACCAAAGTATCAGTGGGGACGTAGTGATTGCTAGAGTGGTTAGGAAAGTAATTCAACTCGTTTTTAAAGATTAAAAAAAAGATGGCTATAAATGTTGCCTTTGGGTAAGCAACAAAACCTGAAAATCTTTAAAAGAAATCTTTTGGGGGAGATCATCTAGTTCACTTGTTTGTAGGATGTGTATGTGAACTGATAATAGTTTATGCTTTTAAATTTAATTAAATTAATCAATTTAGTTTAATTATGTTACGCTTCTACCATAATTAACGTCAAATGTACGTTTGTATTCTAGAAATAGACGTGGACGCCGCCATGGGGGATGAAGATTGGGAAGCAGAAATCATCAAACCTCATATGTCTTCCTACATTCCTGCATTTGAGAAGGTAGTAAAATTTATAGATATGTATTCTTAAATGTTAGGAATTTTATCTACTTGAAGATCGCTATAATGTGAAAGTTCTGAATTGCGCAGTTTGCTTTTGCTGTGCTTAACATTCGATATCTTATGGGGAATGAGGAAGAGACAGGCTGTACCTCAAGTAGAAATAAATATAACCTGAGACAATCTGATAATTAAAACAACTTAATCTAAATATCAGTGGTTTAATACTTACTGTGTGTGAAAGTAAGGTTGGACAGATGTGACTGAATGTCTCTCAGACACCCTGGTATAGAAATTTAAAAAATATAGTTTGGCTATGTCTTAAGTTTGAATTCTAAAATTGGTTTCACACAAGGGCTCTTGAGATAAACAAATTTGAGTGACTCCAATGGTTATCAGTTTAATTTTCAAATGTGCAAATCATCAACTCTTTCTTCTTAATGGTGTTTGGGGAGTTATAATTTGAAAGGAAGCTGGAGTAGAATTTTGAGTTTCAGATCTGACTTGGACTTAAGAGAATTAACAGACTATTTTCGAAGACAATGTATTTTAATGAGTTGTTTTTGCATTGAAAATGTTTCCAAGTTTAATTTTTACTTAAAATTTTCAGTTGCATTTATGTCATTCATTCCTGATACACTTTTTTTTTTTTGAGGCTAGGTCTTGCTATTTTTGCCCATGGAACCGCAGGCTCTCGTTGCCCGGGGTACCACAGACTCAAGCAATCCCCAGCCTCAGCTTCCCAGGTAGCTGGGATTACAGGCACACGCCACCATGCCCAGCTGTTTTTTTGGAACTAGGTCTCACTATGGGCCCCCGGAGGGACTCAAGCCGTGATCCCTAGCCCTGGCCGCTTCATAGGCTGAAGCTTACAGGCACAAGCCACCAGCCCGGCCTCTGACACACATTTTGTTAAGTGATGTCTTCTTAGTGGAAGTTCTTCATTTTATATAAAAATATATATTATCTTTTATTTGTATTAATTACATTTGATCTATACTTGAGATTTATATTAAAATTCCCAGGATATTACTCTGAATTCATTATGTCTCATCTTGGAAGCTATTTTAGAAATAGTATCTCTTCTAAGTTACCTTTTTATATTTCTCTTCCCATCCTAAACGTATTATAAAAACACTGGGAAAAGAGAAAATCCACCCAGTGATCTTGTTCGCTAGTGCGAACACTTCTATTAAATTTTTAGAAAATTTTTCGTTTTGTTTCCTCAAACATTTTTAAGATTCTGATAATAGCACATAACAGTAATTTTTGCTCCAACATTTTCACTCTTCAGCACAATTAACTTATTAGCACAATTAACATTATTAACTTAGAAAAGCAATTTTTATGGACACATAATACTTCATGCAATACCTTTTCTATTAAAAATGATACTATTTTAATGGAAATTTAAGATGTTAACTTGACTTTAAGATTGTTATAAATTTATATAGTTTTTTTTGTTTTAAAAATACTTAGGGTGTTTTTTTTTTCTGCAAAAATGGTATTTCATTAAAGGATATTTTATGGTTCTTTTCGTTCCTCATTCTTAATAGATTTGTAATAACAGTTAAATTCACAGATACAGCCTTTCTTTCAGTTGTTGAATAGTTACCTATTTGACTTTTACTTTTCCTCACTGAGATTTGGTGTTGTGTCAAATAATATAGCGCACTATACCATTTTGTGAATAGTATTCCATGGGGTATCTAAAATTAAGGGTGGCCAACTGTCCTATCATTCAAATAGATCTTTTGTGACTTTTAATCCTGTTCAGTAATTTGCCTTATTTCTTGACATTGAGAATACTAAATTGAATTTTTATGTTAACAGTGGCTATTTTTCTAATTGAATTATAATTGACATATGTACATTGTATTAGAACATAGTAATTCTGTTTCCATGTTTTTATATCTCATAAAATAAAATGATCACCACAATAAACCTAGTTACCATCAGTCACCATATGTAGATATACTTTTTCTTTTTCTTTTTTGGTGATGAGACCTTTTAAAATCCTCTGATATTTAATGTTTTTTTGTGGGGTCGATTTGTAGCATTTTTTCCCTTTGTTTGCATATTTAACACCTGATGCAGGTTGTGCCATTAGTTATTTGACCTAGTTGACTTACAGGAGCTGATGTAGTTAGTGGCCTTGGCTGAGTGAAAAGAGCATAGTAAGAATGAATACATAGCATTTTATGTAGAAGAAAGCTGAGGTCATTTTTGCAGCCTGGTTTCTTTTAAAGAATCAGTTTTGATTGGTTGTTAAAATAATTTCCTTCAAGAGAGAGCTGGACTTTGTTAAGTTTATGGTGACTTTGTATTAACCATGGATCAATTCATTTAAACAATATCTGTGATCAACCTTTTCAAAATGTTTCTCACCCTTTTTATTTTGAGAGTTAATGTTGACACATGACTTCTGTAATTTCAAACTGATAAACCACTGTTTGGTAGCGCTTTGAAGTTCCCACTTTTAGATTTTGAAGTACATGTATCATTTAGGGATAATGACAACGAAAGATGTGAGTTAAAATTTTTATAAACTAACAGTTATATATTCAGAAATTTCAGTGGTTAGGTATGTGCAAAATGAAGTATTAAAGATGAATTTCCGGGCCAGGCATGGTGGTGCATGCCTGCAAGCGGCAGCCTAGGAAGCTGCAGCCGGGGCCAGGGATTGCAGTTCAATTCCTGCTGGGGCACGTAGCAAGACCTAGTTCCCAAAAAATATAACTGGGCATGGTGGTGTGTGCCTGTAATCCTAGCTACCTGGGAAGCTGAGACTGGGTATTGCTTGAGTCTGTGGTACCCCGGGCAACGTGAGCCTGTGGTTCCACAGGCAAAAATAGCGGGACCTAGTCTCAAAAAAAAAAAAAAAAAAAAAAAAGATAAATTTCTGTACTTCACTATAGAAACTGTTACCTACTAATGTCCTTCAGTGCTCTGCTTTTTCTGTGCAGTGTTGATGAGTACAGAGGAACTGTACTGATCTTCAGAGGATGCATTCCAGGACCCCCAAGTGAATGCTTGAAGCTGTTGTCAATTCCAAAGAATCTTTGGCTTTAACTGATAATCACCCCCACAGATTTTGAAAAGCCTATGATAGGTTTCAAACTAGGAACATTTATTGTGGATCATGTCCTCAGAGAGGAGTGACAGCTGCCCTGAAGAATGGTTTTGCCTGAGTGCTTTGGGTGTTCAGGTTTTATAGGAATGGTTACCAGAGAGAGTGCAGAGCAGTGTCATAACATGTTTTAGAGGGGGTAGTGTTGGGGCATGTGCAGATGTGTTACATCTCTCAGCCTATTTGCATGTTCTGTACAGCCATCAGATTTCAGCTGGTTGGAGCTACCTGCCCTAAGGCCAGAAGCTTCTGCTGGGTGGGAAGGTCTGTTTTTCACTGGTGATTTACTGAATTCCTACTTGCCGGGGGCCTGTATAGCAGGAAGGTTAGGCAAGCAAAGTGTAGATTTGGGGGATCTGGTTGCAAATCACCAACATATATATATTCATGTATATGAGAGCTTAATTTGTAAATTAGTAAGATTAGCAACAATATAGTAAAATAGAACAGTTACAGTAAAATACTATATGAAAGTTATATAAATGTGGTCTCAAAATCTTAACTTGTATATAAGACTTTCAGATTGTTAAAGACCATGGGTAACTGAAGTTGTGGAAAGTTAAAACTACAAAAAGGGAAAATTACTATATTGTCAAATACTGAACTCTGTGAATTCTGCTGTATATTGGCAAGCATGATACAGTTATACTTTTGTCAGATTTCATTTATGCTAATAAATATAACATGGTATTGTACTTAATTAATGGTTTTCAGTATCTAAGTGGTTAACTTTTAAATCAGGTGTCAGCAAACTCTTTTCATCGAGGGTCAGATGAATGTTTTAGATTATGTAGGTCTTGCATTCTCTGTTGCAACTTTCCTTTGTAATGCAAATGTATATATACATGGGTGTCTGTGTTCCAATAAAAACTTTTTTTATAAAAAGTGTAGACCCACTGAATTGGTTCTTCCACCTCTAGTTTGCCAATTGCTGTTTTAAGTGATAGGTTGTAATGTTAAATTGAAGATGTTTTGGAATAATTACTGAAGGAGTGTACAGTTACCCCAAAAATCTTACTGTCTTCTATTTTATTATGAACAAAGCCCAGTTGTTAAAATGTTCTACTATTTGAAGTAGATGACACTTCTTTGCTATTCATAGTAAGTCTTTTCTTCTTCCAGGAAAGGTATTCTTCCGGAGCAAATGGAGATACTTTTAACAGGACTCCAGCTTTATCCACAGGTATGAGTTTAGATAATACAAGTAAAGCTCTTGTGTACGTGTGTGTATGAGTTTAGATAACACAAGTAAAGTAAAATCTTCATGTGATGGCTGAGGAATAGACTATTATACATCTTGTGATGGGTGATTTTTAAATTTCTTGTTGAGAATTCATTCTGATTGAATATTTTGTGTTGGAGGCCACTTTTATCTAGAGGCAGGGACAGAGGGGGGAGTATAATGCTACACTATTTGAATTTGATGCTGTAAAATGTTTGCCGAATGTGGAAATGGCATAACTGACTTTCAAACAAGTAGGTAATTGTCAAGTTCCCAGCATGAAGGAATAAGAGACTGAACTGTAAAGTTGTTGAAGCAGATCACAATCATGATGACCTGTCAGCTTAATAACAGTAAGCCAAACTAGTCGTACAATACAGATAGCATAAATTCCTTTTTATTTATGAAAGATCCTAGAAGTAAATGAGAAATAAGTCAAGATAATGGAACTTAAATACTTGTCATTGTTTTTCCTCTGCCAGTTGTTTATAGGTAATTTTCTGTTTTATAAAATTGATAATGAGATTAGTAGATGTAGTTCAGGTAAACTGGTGGCAAATTAATTTTGTTGAAATTCGAAGCAGACTGAACTCTAAGATTATTTTTCAGTCTTTTTTTTTATTATTGTAAATACACATAACATAAAATTTAGCATTCTAAATATTCAGTTCAGTGACATTAGTTATGTCACATTGCTGTACAATGATCACAACCATCCACCTCTAGAACCTTTTCATCTTTCCAAAGTGTTCTTGTCCTTAGGGTATATACCTGGAGTGGGATTGCTGTGTCAGAAGGTAGATAGATCTATTTTTAATATTTTGAGGTGTCTCTACATTGTTTTCCATAAGTGCTGGACCAGTCTACATTCCTACCAACAATGTACAAGTATTATCTTTTCTCCACACCCTCTCCAACACAATACTGGTCTTTCTGATGTGGGTCATTCTCACAGAAGTGGTAGCTCATTGCAGTTTTGATATGCATTTCCCTGATGACAACTTATGATTACAGTTTTTTTTTCATGTGCAAAAATGTGCATGTTGGCCATCCATATGTTGTCTTAGGAGAAGTGTGTATTTAGATCTTTTGTCCATTTTTAAATTACATTTTTTTATTTAAGTTTCTTGTAGATCTTAGATATTACTGCTTTGTTGTATGATGTGCAAATATTTTTCCCCCTTTAGTAGGGTATATTTTCATTTTAATGATAGCTTTGTTCTTTGTGCAGAAAATTTAGTTTGATGTACTCACATTTATTTACCTTTGTTTTTGTTTCCCTTGTAGAGTTAAGTCCCCAAACAATCCCTGAAGCTAGTGCTTAGTGTTTTGCCTATGTTTTCTCTTAGGCACTTTACGGTTTCAAGTATTATATCCAAGTATTTAAATTCACTGTAATTTTTGTGTGTGATGTGAGGTAGTGGTCTGGTTTCATTCTTTTGCATGTGACTGTCCAATTTTCTCAACATCATGTATTGAAACTTATTCTAATGTGTACTCTTGACTCCTGTGTCATAAATTAGTATGAGTTTATTTCTTGATTCTTTTCCATTGATCTGTGTGTTTATTCAGAACCCTCCTGTTTTGGTAACTTATAGCTTTGTACTGTAGTCTGAAATTGGGTCTATGGGTGATACCACCATTCTGCTTTTTGCTAGAATTGCTTTGGATATTTAGCATCTTCTGTGGTTGCATATACATTTCTGTAATGTTCTGTTTATAGAATGACATTTAAACCCCATAGCGATTGTGTTGAATCTGTGGCTTGCTGTGGGAAAACTGGCCATTTTAACATTTATCCTTCCAGTTCCTTAGCAGGAATAATAAATTTTCACTTCTTCATAATATCATACAGTTTTCCTTAAAGGAAAACTGCTTTGTTAGATTTATTCTAGGTATTTTTTTTTTTTACGAGATTTTTTTATGAGATTGTAAATGGTATTGTTTTCTTGCTTTCTTTCTTTTCTGGCTTGTTTGCATGAAGGAATGCAACTAATTTTTGTAAATAATTTTGTAACCTTCCCCTTTACTGTATTAAAATTTATTGCTTCATTTTTCTAGTGGTGTCTTTGGGATTTTCTATAAATATTATATCATATGCAGATAGTGATAGCTTTACTTCTTTTACAATATGGATTCCTCCTATCTCTTTGTATTACCTAATTGCTCAAGCTAGAACTTCCAGTGCTAGGTTGAATGGAAGTGGTAGAAGTGGACATCCTTGTCTTATACCTGCTCTTTTTTTTTTTTTAACCACTGACTATGATGTTAGCTGTGGGCTTTATGTAGATAGCCCTTATTAATATTGAAGTATGTTCTTTTGTCCCTATTTTCCAGTTTTAAAAAAAAATCATAAACAGAGGTTCAGTCTAATCAAATGCTTTTTCTGTATCTACTGATAGCTATCATTAGGCTTTTATTCTTTATTGATGTGAATTACACTTATCCATTGGTGTAGATATTTAATCATCCTACATCACTGGACTGGAATAAATTCCACTTGGTCATGATGTATGATCCTTTTTGATTTGTTGTTGGAGTTTGCTTGGTAAGACTTTGTTGATAATTTTTGTATCTATATCCATAAAAGATATTGGTCTGTAGTATTTTTCCTGTTTTTGTGTTTTGTGATGTCCATGTCTGCTTTTGTATTGGACCTCTAAAATGTGTTTGGAAGCTATCTTCTTTCAATTTTTGGGAAGAATTTGAGGCGGATAGGTATTAGTGAAACCATGTGGCTCTGGGATTTTGTTATTTTGGGACACTTTTAATTATTGCTTTAATTTCCTTGTAATTGATCCATTCAAGTTTTCTGTTTCTTCCTAATTCAGTCAATAAACACAGCTGGAAAGGCCCTCCCTAGGAAAGCTGTTTCTAGTCCATGAGTCTCCTCAGCAGGGCCCAATCAGTCCGGGCAGGTGTGTTCACTGGATCATCACCAGGTCTCACGCACCAACTCTCTTTAATTTCTGATTTTATTAGAGTTTTTTCTCTTTTTCTTAGCTTTGCTGGAGTTTGTTCTTTTTGTTTATCTTATCAAGGAACTAGCTTGGTTTCATTGGTCTTTCTACTACCCCCGTTTTTCCAGTTTCATTTATTTCTGTTCTGATTTCTATAAATTCCTTCTATTGTCTTTTGATTCCATTTGTTCTTGTTTTTCTGGATTCTTCAATTAGATTATTTGAGTTCTTAATTCACATTATAGGCCTGTTTTGCTATATACATCCTTTTTAACACAGCCTTTTACTGTATTCTGAAGGTTCTGATAGCTTGTGTTCATTTTCTTTTATTCATAACTATTTAAAAAAATTTTTCCTTTTATTCATGACTCAGTAGTCATTTAATAGCATTTATTTAATTTCCACATATTTGAGCTTTCCCCCATTTTCTCTGTGGTTGTTTCTAGTTTTATATTGTGATGAGAAAAGTTACTTGATTGAAGAAAAGTCAAAACAAGCCAACAATCAATTTAAATTACACAACTTAGGGGGTGGGGGGTGGGACAGGGTAGGAATAGTGGGGGGGGTGAACCCCAGAGATCACAAAGATGTGGAATATATATATAAATAAAATATTTAATATTAAAAAAATAAAGCCAGAGGTTAGAGGTTAAGGAGGTGTTCACTAGAAAGTCTCAAGGAGAAGAGATTACGATTTGAAGATATTATTTACAGTGCAAATATTTTGTATCTTGGTTGTGGTTAGTACACATATAACTGCATCGGTCAAAATGTAATGGAAAAAATAAGCAAAAGGAGCAGTAAGATCAAAATTGGCTAGACTGGTAAAAGGAAGACAACCTAAGGAATGAAAATGAAGATGTAACTCATTTACTACTAAAATTAAACTAACACAAGAAGGCTATAAAAAAAGTACCAATAAGTTTGAAAACTTAAGTGAACCATACAGAGTCTAGAAAAACAGAAGTCAGCAAATGGACATGTGAAGATAGGGAACCTGAATAATTCTAAAGTTAAATAAATTTAATCAAAATTTAAAAATCTTCCCACAAAAAAAAGTTACTTGAAATTTTATCAGTCATGTGACTTTATTGGCACTTGTTTTGTGATCCAATTTGTTCTTGACCTTTACTTTTCTCTTGTTCTTTTCCATTATATTTTGAAACTACCTTTTGTGTAGTGTTCACATTTCTTTTTTTATCTATTTTTCCGGGTCCATTCTACCAGATCTCATTTTCATCACTCTCATTTTTTGATTTTATAATAGATCCTTTAATATTTATTGCATGGTTAAATATTCACTATTTTTATGGTATACATCATAAGTGTACAGATTGCTAAATTTTCATAAGCTGAACACTCCCTTGTAATAAGTTATTTACAGTGTTAAAAATATTTTGTATCTTGATTGTGGTAGTACACATATAACTCTACACATAAGTCACCAGGTTAATAAATGGTAGTAGAACCCTGAAAACCCTCCTCAATCTGCCTTCAGTTCACTTTTCCTCTGACCAGATGTAACTTTTTTTTTTTTTCATTCTTCAAATTTCTTGCAACATCAGCAAATGATTATTGGAATGCCTTCCCTTCCCCTTGACACCCTCTCTGTTCACTCAGACTCTTCTCCTTATTGTTTGCTGATCTATGTTAAGTCCATTGGTCTCTTCCTTTTCTGTGGCAGTGTCCTTTTGCTGGGTGAGGGACTGTGTTCTGGGACATGGTGAACATGCTGGTAGGTTTTCAGTGTTATCTTTGCATTGGGCAACCAGTCTGCTCAATTGAGGTCAATCATTATTCTCTGTGCTGTTTCGCTGTCTCTTTGGCTTATGGCTTTGCCCTCTGGCTTAGGAGGCCTCATCCCCAGCCATTGTCAGTCAAGTGGTTACTTGTTGTGGGGAGAAATCTGTTGATGGCCTTTGCAGGTCATCTCTCCCTCAGTTTGTCGTTTCACTGAGAAGCCAGTGCCCTGACTCTGTGGCCTTCCTCTCCTATGGAATAGGGAGTGGTGCCTTGCTCGATTAGATGGTGTATCGGAACTGGAATCATACTCCATCCACTCCTGATGAGACCATAGGTGTGGTTCTGTGATATGTCATCATTTCTCTGTCCATTATGCCTTGACTTTCGATGTTTGTTCTCTTGCATCCTGTTTAAGCGTATGGTCAGGATCTTTACTTGGTCTCTCACCCATTCCATGTCAGTGTTTCTATTCTTTGTTTCTTCTTATTCCTCTTGAGGACTAAGTGAAGTGGAGTGAGAGTAAAACAGGAGGGGTGTCTAGTCCGTCCCTCCCTAGCTCCACCAGAGCCCTACCAGGGTCCTTGTGTGCAGGGGGGTGCCTGTACACTGGCCCACTTGGTCCATGTCCAACGCGGGTCCCTAGTAGCCCCAGCCTCCACACAGAAGACGGCGGCCACCATTGTGCTTGGGCACAGGAACCCAGAGACTCCATGTGCCTCTCCCGTGCACTCACCCGATGCAACACAGTTATGACTGTCCAGGGTTCCTAGAAGCTCCCCCCTTTTAATTTCTAACAGTGTAGCTCACTTTTCCCTATAAATAGGAATCATGTGTTATTTTCTCTTATACCCAAGTTTTTCTCTGTACTATTAGACATGGTTATAGATGATTCATAGATACATGTATTCCACCATATAGATGTGTCACAAATTACTTTGGACATGTGGTTGGTTTGCAGTTTTGTATTACTATGTTTTATCTTATATGAT
Source organism: Uropsilus gracilis (assembly GCA_004024945.1). Classification (NCBI taxonomy): domain Eukaryota; kingdom Metazoa; phylum Chordata; class Mammalia; order Eulipotyphla; family Talpidae; genus Uropsilus; species Uropsilus gracilis. Next base: position 97,173 of record PVHY01002073.1, on the reverse strand, counting down.
ACATATTATGTGATACTATAGTCTATTATAAATATTTTTTGCTATGACTTTTGGTGGATATAAGATTCTTTTCATTTACATTGTGTTGGCAGACCAGTAGTATGGACATATGGGAACTTGTTAGAAATGCATGTTATATTTTGTAATTTTAAAGTATATAGTGTCTATATATATATAGTATATAGCATCTTACTTTGACACAAATTTGTATTCAAATATGAGTGCCATTAAAGCAATGTATGTAATATTAAATTTTATACAGCAGTATTTTACAATACTATATACTATAGTTATAGTATATTATAGTGCACTGTGGTCCATGTTATATATATATATATTCATTATACTGTGTATTGGATCTCTCCAGCTTGTATATTGCTTGTTACACATTTGTAACCTTAAATGCCATCAGTCTTGTCTCCTAGTCCTTCATCCTCTGATAATAACCACTGCTTTATTCTCTGCTTTATTTTTTTATTGCACATAAACATTATTGTCTACCCCTCTCTGCTTTATTTTTATTAGCTTTTATGCATTATATAGATATGAATGGTATCATAGTTAACCTTGCTTAGTTTAATTTGCTCAGTGTCTATCCACATTGTTGAAAATACATGGTATCCTTATGACTAAATTACAGTACTCTGTGTGTGTGTATGTAAACAGTAAACATTTTAAAACTCATTTGTTGATGGGTATTTGAGTTGTTGTTTTGATAATTCTGTGATAAACATTGGTATGCATATATCTTGTTCAAATCCTATTTTTATTTCATTTGGATGGCTACTCCAAAATGTAATTGCTGGATCATACAGTAAACCTATTTTTAATTTTTTGTAGGATTTCTGTATTCCATAATGGTTTGAACCAGTTTACACTCCAACTAACAGTATATAAAGATTCCTTTTTATACACATTCTTGCAGTATCTGTCATTTCTCTCTGATTTTCTTGATGATAGTCTTTGTAATAAGTATGAGAGCATTTAACTATGGCTTGCCTTTTTTGATTTGCATTTTTTATAGTTCATGATGGTGAGCATCTTGTCATGTGTCTGTTGGTCATTTTAATACCCTCACTGGAAAATGTAGTTTTTCTAACCATATTTAAATAAGGTTACCTTTATTGAGTTGATTGAGATTCTTTTATGTATTTTGTTACTAAATATTTAATACATGGTTTACAAAAGTTTTCTCCCATTCTATAGGTTGTCTTTTCATTTTGTTGTTTCTTTTGTTGTGAAGATATTTTTGAGTTTGATGTAGTTCATTTATTGATCTTTTTTCTTTGCATGTGTGTGTTTTTGACATCATCCCTAGAAAGTTATTACCAAACCAGTATTGATGAACAACTTCTGTTTTCTTCTAGAAGTTACTTTATACCAATTCAATGGTTAGGTCTGATTCATTTAAGTTAATTCTTGTTAGTGGTGTGAGATACATGTCTAATTTTGTTTTGCCTGTGTTTCTCCAGATTTTTTCCAGAGCCATTTGTTGATGAGACTCATTTTCCAATTGGGTAATCTTCATTTCCTTGTGGGATATTAATATACGCTGGGGTTTAATTCTCAGTTCTCTGTTCCATTACATATATAGGTCAATGTGTTCATCTTTGTGACAGCACCACATTGTTTTTATTATTATTGTTTTGTGGTATAGTTTGAAATTCAGAAGTGTGATAGCTCTTTGTCTTCCTTAAGATTGCCCTTTTTAGGAATCTTTTGACATTCCACACAAATTCTAGGATTATTCTATTTTGTGAAGATTGTTTTGGTATTTTGATGGACATTGTGTATCATCTGTAGGTAACTTTGGGTTATATGGCCATTTGAACAATATTAAGTCTTCTGATGCATATGCCATTATTTTTAGACTCTCCCTTGAACTTTTTTTAAAAATCTTACATTCCAGTTCCTGTAATTATTAAAAATTGTATCAATTCTTGGCTGTATTTTTCAAAGTTGAATGACCAGTAATCATTTCCAAGGTTATTTTAAAGTTTGTCCTCTGATTTGCACTATGGAGATGGTATATTGATGTGTATAGTATAGAGAATGTGTACAGAATTTCAGTAAGTAGACTTTTCAGTTCTGATAACTAGGTTAATATTGAAAGTCTGGTCTTCATACTGGCTGAATAATTCTGACAAAGTCACCTAACTTCCTTAAGCTATTTCTTCTTCGGAAAATAGGGATAAAACACCTCATAGTTTTAGGATGATTAGCTAGTTTATACACGCACACACATACATATATATGTGCATAATGTTATCATGCCTGGCACTTTTTGGCTCTCAATAATTTTCTTCTGCACATTTGATAACAGCTATCTTGAATTTGATCGCTTGTTTTAGTTGTCAGTTAACAACTATTATTGTCTGAGTCTTAAATATTTTTATTTGCTATTACTCTGTTTTCCACATTTGCTGCTAGTTCAGTTCCTTTAAGTTGTTTTTGGAATGGCTACACTTCAGTTCTGTTTTGAGATGTAAATTCTGAGTTCTAGATCTAGAATTTATAGTGTGTTATTTTGGTTATCTTATTTAATCTTTTCTAAGAAAAGTAACTTTTTAGAAGTTAGAAGGTAACTTTTTAGAAGAAGGTAATGACAGGGACCAAATGACATAGCATATATAAAAGTTGCTTTGTGAAACAGTGTGCCCCCTCTCCCCCCCCCAAAAAAAAAGACCAAAAAACAAAACTGTGCAGTGTGAAATTTTTTGTTGGAGATGGTGCTTCATATTGTTTAATTTAGATTCACTATATTTTTTCTATTTCACTTGGCTAAATGATCTTAAATTAGCTGGGGAAAGAAATTTTATACAGTGTGTCAATTTGATTTGCTTTCCAGACATGTTTGATGGTTTATTAAAATACATGATATGACTTAGATTAGAACCATATCAAATTTTCATCCTGAATTCCGAATATGATTAATATTTCATAATAAAATATCATAGGCAAAAACTTGCATGCTCTATAAATGACCATTCCTTACTAATAGGCATAATTAAAAATAGCTTGAGTGAAGTTTCAGAATATAAAGTTCTATCCTATAATTATGTCCTTCCACCCTCCACACTTGCTTCCTTCTATAATAATTTAATTTTTGGCCTTTTGTCTTGAAAACTGCATTTTTCAACATGGATGGAGCTAGAAAGACTCATTAAGCAGAAATAAGTCAAAAAGAAAAAGAAATACAGGATGGTCCATATAGGGAAAAACAAACAAATGGATAAGAAAAAATAAAAACAACCAATGGAACTGAACAGTAAAGCAAGAGAGGAGGAGGGGGAAGAAGTCGGGGGAAGTGAAGAGCACAAAAGATCAGGATGGTTAACAGGTGTTAGTGAAGTGGGAAAGCCCTGAGGTACATAATAATGCAATATTATAATATAAATATAAATATGCATGCATATGCAAATTTTTTGAAAATTTGAATTAAATTGGAAAAAAAAAAAGGACAGGGTTATTAGGGAATGGAGAAAGAAAAAGAGAGCCATCTGCATAGTGCCAAACAGGCAGGAGAGCTGCATCTCTCCAGTGTAAAAATTGTACTGATTCCTTTTTTTCTTAATTTATTTATTTGTTTATATATGTATTTCATATCTTTGTGTTCCCTGGGGATCACCCACCACCTTCTCTCCCTGACCACTCCCATCTCCACTGGCCCCACATACTGATCCCTTTTATGGAATTTTTATGTACATGTCGATGGCCTAAATTGTCAACCGGAATAAACTCTATAATCAAAAAAAAAAAAAAAGAAAAGAAAACTGCATTTTTGTAATAGAAGTCTGCATCTACATGCCATTATAACCGAATGAACATGGATCACTTGGATCTTAGATGCAAAATTAATCAGGTGAAGAACTATGTAAAATGGTTGGAGATGAAGGAGAAAAAATATTGGTGGTGGCTAAATATAAATGCAAAAGGTGTAGGAAATCTTTGGAGGCCTATGCATGTACACCTCAGTTGAATATAAGGTATTTTAGTGTGTTTCTTGAGCCTAAAATAATTTCTATTGACTCCTAAGAGTTTGCTGTTTTTAATACATATTTGTTTTCTTATGTATTTGAGTATGACTGTTCTGATGTCTGCTTTATATATTAATTTGAGTTGTAAACACATATGTGAGCACCTTATTCCCTTTTCCATTAATGTCTTTGTTTCACAACTTGAGAAACTATGAATCTTAGAACACATGATGTTTGTTAAAAGTTTCTGCAGTAGTGAAAAATTCTTTGGTTGCATGTTGAATATATAACTGTTGGACAAACTATTTATTGAATAAGCTACATTTGACTGTTGAGCTCTTAAAATGTGACTAGTATAACTGAAGAGTAGAATTTTCATTTTTGTATTACTATAGTTTATCAATTTTCCTATGATCAGTTTTTTTTTTTTTTTTTTGCTATTACAGTGCTTATGTTGATCTTGAAAACAGTTAAAATCAAAAAGCAGTTATTTCTCCAGCAAACTGAATTTATTTGGAAACAACAATAAGACAAAGTTCAGTCTCAGGGTGTAACACATGTACCTTCAATTCCTTAAAACAAGCCCAAATCACATATAGATTTTAGAGGGACTGCTATAACCAAAGAGTTCATTGGAAGGAAATGAGAATTCTGTGTGCATTGGCTTCTGATTAGTTGGTGTATGGCATTCTGTCACGGATTGAGCTGTTGCTGGGCAGGAGGCACTTGGTGTAGAGAAGTTACATCACTTCTGCAAGACAACATCCCTTCACGTAGTCTGCTACTTATCTGAGTGTGAGATCCGTCTTCTAGTCCCCCAACCTCATTTAAATAAGGTTTCTGTATACTGATGTTCATACCTAGAGAAATATCATTATATCTATCTGCATCATCTTGTGAGTATATACAGAGGAGACTTTTATACCTACAAAAACCATATTTTAAGTCAAGATCAAGGTTGATTCAGTTTCAAACTGTTATAGGTCTTGCCTTTGGCAAACAGAACTATTCAGTCAGTCAATCATGTGGTTGAAAAATACTCCTTGCTTTTGAATTCCAGTTTCTTTTATTATGTGTCAGATTTTTCCAGTTTTTTTTTTTTGAGAGCTACCTATTCTTGTTAATAGCTCATTTTTCTAGGCTGTTTCCTTTTTTTTTTCTTTCTCTATAAATTATCATGTAGGTGGCATATGAAAAGATTCAAAAGTTTACATATCACCAAAATACTTGTTATTTTGACGGAAAATGTTACTTGCTTTAGAAATGGAGGATGGACCATCTCAAAGAGATCATTTCATGAGAAGTGGAATTGCCACTGGTCGGAATTTGGGAAGCAGAGGTAATTATCTTTGCCTTAATATCTTCAACTGTTGAATAGAATGGGTAGTGTTGTGGAGGTTTGATGCAAGGCATTCTTTATTGTGATTCAATGCACTTTAGACTGAATAATCAATTATCAAATGTTACTGTTTTACTATTTTTTGTAACAGTAGAAATATTAAATTGATTAGATACATAGGTTAAAAATAATTACTTCACAGTCTTTTTTTTATCATCAGTGATCTTTCCTTGATCATTTTCTTGTTTAAAACCTGAGGAAATTAAAAGAGAAGTTTACCTTTGTGGCTATGATTTTTTTTTTTATTAGAAATCTCAATAGATGGATGTTATTGAAATGTAAATGACACATAACATTACTTTCAGGTGTACACATAATGATTTCTTAGTCATGTATGTTGTAAAATGATACCAAGAATCCTAGTCAGGGCCATTTGATGTGTTTATGATTATTGATTTCCAAAGTTGACATGAGAAAAATATTAGGGTGAGAAAAATTTTTCTTAACTTTATATTTCTCAAAAAATATTAAAATACTATGTACTATTATAGTGCAACAAAGCATTATTTAGATGTCAAATTAATTTATTTAAAAAGTCATCTTCTATTATGGGGTGCCATAAGTTAGGACTGATTTAACAGTCTTGAATTTATTGTGTTAATCTTTGAAAAACTTTATTGCTAATTTTAAATATTTCTATTTTGGAAAACTGTTGATGTGTAACCTATTTCATGGAAATTGGGAGAACTTAATTTTTTGCTTAGATATAATTAGCATAGATGAATTTTAAATTTTAACATTCTTGTTACTAACAAAAATAACTTTGCTTATCAAGTTATATCCTTTGATGAACCATGTAGTGATTTGCTAAGAGGTTTAAGCGTCAATTTTGTTAGCTCCTAATAAGATTATAAATAATAAATATGTTAATATCATACTCAGGGATATCTTTAAATCCTGTCTTAATATAATAGCTCATGGGTTACTTTTAAACATTGAATAAAGCCTCTTAAATGAGGAAACCATTACTGTGACAGATATTACTACAAATTGTTATTTCCATGTCTCAGGTTGAAATACATGTTAAACTCCCAATTAGAACTTTTTTAATACTTTAAAAAAGTTATCTTTAATAGTACATATCATCTTGGAAATTAATAGAGCCATGAGTATAACTTCTTGGCTTATGACACATCTAATATTTTCATTTCCATCTCTAATTGTTTCAAATATAATAAATAGTCTTTCCATGTTCTATGAGGTATGAACTAAATAGCTTGGATCACACATTTTTAGGCTATGATTGACAAAACATTGACAGTTGCTCATATACAGTTTTGCATTTGGCTTTAAGAGTTTCACAATTCATGTATGCTTCGGCAGAACATACACTAAAATTGGAACGATGCAGAGAGTATTAGTGTGACCCCTGTGCAAGAATGACATGCAAATTTGTGAATCTTTATTTTTAGGGATGGGCAGAAGAGATTTAGATGATGGTTCATGGGTGACAAGGTGGGAAAACTTCTGAGTATACAATGATGAAAAAAATATATATGCACAATCAATCTAAAAAAAGTGTCACAGCTCATTGACTGCTGTATTGCAGAGATACACAAGGCAGTTTGAAGATCTCAAAATAATACTTTAATATTTTCCCAGTGATAATTGATAGGAGCAGTTTATACCCTTTTGGAAGACTATTCCAGTTTAATTTTATTTTTAAAAGGACATTTTCTTTGTCATAGCATTCTGCCCTCAAAAACTTTAATCTAGTGTTTGTAGATAAGAACTTGGGTAGGATTTAATCAAGATTAAGTAGCATGTAAAGTAGTAGACCTTCCCAAGCATTTTAGAAACCCAACACTTAAGTGTTTTGGAGAGTGGAGTATATAGTAGCAGCATTGTAGACTATTAGAATCCCTTTCTGAACTAGCAAGTATTTGAATGATAAAATAACAAACTTGTTTTTGATAATATATTCTTTTTTAGGGGTGAACTTAATTTTGACATTGTATATCTGCTCAAGGAAGGAATTTTTGTCATCCAGTCATGTACCAGGACCGTAGAGCATTTGCTGCCATGTGCTAATTATGTACTTCGTTTCCAAAGTTTTATGAGCAATGTTAGATTTTGTTGAATGTTTGGGACGCTAGGTGATTTGATATGTGTACATTTTCCATATAAATTTAACACTTGTCAATAGTAATTAGTCCTGTATTAAAGAAATCATAATTCAGTACAATTTATACTTTAAATTTAGATTAAATATTAAGTGACAGGCATCTTACATCAGCTTTCAATTTTTTTATTAATTAATTTATATATCTAGTTCACATCTTTGTTTTCCCCAGGGATCACCCACCTCCTTCCCTCCCTGACCATTCCTGTCATCTCCCCCCCTACTCCCCACCCAGTTGTGTACTTTAGTTTGATTCTTAGCTTGTTTTGTCTTTTCCTCTTGGTCTTTTGCTTGTTTTTCATATATCCCATATATTCCTGTATCCCATATACCCCATATATTCCTATGTCCCGTATACCCCATATAGTCCTATATCCCATATACCCCATATATTCCGTATCCCATATACCCCATATAGGCTTATATCCCATATACCCCATATATTCCTATATCCCATACATCCCATATATTCCTATATCCCATATACCCCATATATTCCTATATCCCATACATCCCATATATTCCTGTATCCCATATATACCATATGTATCCCATATATAGTGAAACCATTTGGTGTCTTTTTCTTTCTGACTTGTTTCTACTAATACGATTTCTTGTAAGTACATCTGTGTTATCATAAAATCATCCAACTTGTTTTTAATTGATGAGTAATATTCCATTGTGTATATATACCACATTTTTTTCATCCAGTCATCTCTCTTGGGACATTTGGGTTGTTTCATATCCTTTCAATTATAAATAGTGCTACTGTAAACATCCAAGCACAGGTGTCCCATTGTACACGCATTGAGGTCTCCTTTTGGTAGATTCCCAGTAGAGCAATTGCTGGGTCATATGGTAGTTCCATTTTCATTAGTTTGAGCATCCTCCACACAGCATACCATAGTGGCTGGACCAGTTTACATTCCCACCAGCAGTGTAAGAGTGTTCCTTTCTCTCCACATCCATGCCAGCACTTGTCTGTTTTTTTGATGTGGGCCATTCTTACTGGTGTAAGGTGTTATCTATCTCATTGTGGTTTTGATTTGCATTTCCCTGATTGCTAGTGATGTTGAGCATTTTTTCATGTGCCTGTTGACCATTTGTATTTCCTATTTGGAGAAGTGTTTTTTAAGTTCTCCCCATTTTTTAACTGGGTTTTTTGCTTTGTTTTTGTTAAATTGTATGAGTTCTTTGTGTACCTTTGTTATCAGACCTTATCACTTGTATGGAGGGCAAAAATTTTCCCCCCTCAGTTGGATTTCTTTTTGTTTTCTCTGTTATCTCTTTTGCTGTACAGAAGCCTTTTAGTTTGATGTAGTCCCAACTGTTTTTCCTTCATTTTTGTTGCCAACTATAGATGTGTCCAGAAATGGATTTCTGAATTGTAACTCATAAAAGGGTTTTGCCCAAGTTTTCTTCTCTATATTTCATGGTTACAGGTCTTGCATCTAAGTCTTTTATCCGTTTTAAGTTGGTTTTTGTACATGGTGAGAGGGAGGTATTTTGGTTCTTTTTTTGCATGTCTTGCACCATTTTTCCAGTTTTCCCAGCACCGTTTATTAAAGAGGCTGTCCTTGTTCCAATGTAAATTTTTCACTCCTTTGTCAAAGATTAGTTGACTATATATGTGTAGTTTTATTTCAGGGCACTGAGTTCTATTCCATTGGTCTGATTGTCTGTTTCTGTACCAGTACCAGTCTGTTTTAATTACTATGGCTTTGTAGTATAGTTTGAAGTCTGGAATAGTAATACCTCCGTTCTCTCTTTTTCTGGTCAGGAGGCTTTTTGATATTTGAGGTCTTTTGTTATTCCATATGAATTTCAGTAATATTTGTTCTGTCTCTTTGAAGAATGTTGTTAGATTTTTATAGGGATTGCATTGAATCTGTAGGTTGCTTTTGGTAGGATGGCCATTTTGATAACGTTAATTCTTCCAATCCATGAGCAGGGAATGTCTTTCCATTTCCTTATGTCTTCCTCTATCTTTTACCAATGTTTTGAATTTTTCTTTGTATACCTCTTTTTTGTGTTTTATTAGGTTTATTCCCAGGTATTTGAGTTTTTTTGGTGCAGTGGGATGGTAAATGGGATGGTTTTTTAAATTTTTTCTTCTACTGCTTGACTTTTTGCATATGGAAAGCTACTGTCTTCTGTGTATTGATTTTGTAACCAACTACCTTACTGAACTAGTTTATTGTTTCAAGAAGTTTTTCTGTGGATTTTTTGGGCTTCTTTACATAGTCATATCATCTGCATATGATAGCTTCAATTCTTCTTTCCCTATTTTTTCCCTATCTTTCCCTATTCCTTTTATGTCTTTCTCTTGCCTTACTATCTTAGCTAGAACTTCCAGTACAATGTTAAAAAGTAGTGGAGATAGTGGGCATCCTTGCCTGGTTCCAGATCTCAATTGAAATGATTTTAGTTTTTCCCCATTTAAGATGATGTCTGCTGTAGGCTTGTCATAGATGGCTTTTATTATGTTGAGTTATGTTCCTTTAGCCCCAGTTTTTATCATGAATAGGTATTGGATTTTATCCAATGCTTTCTCTGCATTTATTGATACGACCATATGGTTTTTAGTTTCTTCCTTATTGATGTGGTGGATTATATATATATAAATTATATATATATATATTTCACATCTTTGTGATCCCTGGGGTTCCCCCACCACCTCCCCTCCCTGGCCACTCCAGCTGGTCCCCCCCGCAATTGTGTACTTTCATTTGGTTGTCCATATATTAGTGAGACCATTTGGTTTTTGTCTTTTTCCTTCTGACTTGTTTCTGCCAGTATGATTTCTTCTAGGTACATCCATGTTACCAAAAATCCATCAAATTTGTCATTTTTTATTGATGCGTAATATTCCATTGTGTAATATATACCACATCTTTTTCATCCAGTCATCTGTCTTGGGGCATTTGGGTTGTTTCCAGGACCTTGCAATTATAAATAGTGCTGCAATAAACATCCGAGCACAGGTGTCCTTTGTACCCACATTGTGGTCTCTTTTGGGTAGATTCCCAGAAGAGCTGTTGCTGGGTCAAATGGTCGCTCCATTTTCATTAGTTTGAGGGTCTTCCACGCTGCTTTCCATAGTGGCTGAATTATATTAATTGATTTTCATATGTTGAACCATCCCTATGCCCCTGGGATAAATCCCACTTGATCATGGTGAACTATGCTTTTTATGCATTGTTGGATTCAATTTGCCAGGATTTTGCTTAAAATTTTTGCGTTCATGTTCATTAGGGAAATTGGTCTCTAGTTTTCTTTCTTCGTGTTGTCTTTATTTGGTCGTTATGAATGTGTTGTTTACTTTGTAGAATGTCTTTGGCAGTTTTCCTTTCTCCATTTTTTGGGAAAAGCTTTAGTAATGAAGGTGTTATTTCATCTTTGAATGTCTGGTAGAAGTCATTTGTGAAGTTGTCTGGTCCTGGGTTTTTGTTTTTAGGGAGAGTTTTGATGACTGCTTCAATTTCACTGCTTGTGATTGGTTTGTTTAGGTTCTCTATTCTTTGTTCAGTTTTGGATAGCTGTATCTTTCTAAGAATCTGTTCATCTCATCCTGGTTATTGTATTTGTTTGCATAATGTTCATAGTAATCTCTGATTATTATTTGAATTTTTTATGTGTTGTAATTTCTCCTCTTTCATTTGTGATCATGTTAGGGGACTGTAGCACCCAGTACTAGTGATGCTGCGTAGAATGGCAGCCTTTGTGTCCTGGTGGGTGGAGACTTGGAGAAGGGAAGTCAAGCCTTCTCAGGGGAAAGAGGATTAAAAGATTAGGGAGGAGACAGAAAAAGACTTGGAAAGAGACAGAAGACAGAAGAGAATGGAGAATGGAGAAGAAAGGGGAGGAGAGCAGAAGAGCAGCAAGGAGGCTGGAGGCCTCAGAACTGTCACTGCCATGTCGGGCAGCAGGGAGGGAAGGAAGACAAGCTGTGGGCTTCCATCCTCAGCCCAGGCCAGTGAGGAGCCTAAGGAAGCATGTTGGAAAAACTTGTGACCCGTGTGAGCTGTCTTGGAAACGTGGTACTTGGAAACTTGGTCTAATTTTGAAACTGTGAAATTTGGAAATCTTCTGGAAAATGGAAGGGAGTTTGCTATTGCTGTTCTCAATGCTCACATTGCTGTATCGAGTGAGTTTTGCTAATGCTGGGCCACTTTGGAGTTGGAGCTGAAAGAATGCCAGAGTTGTGCCATTTAGAGAAGAATTGATGATGCTATCCTGGTTTTCCTCATTGAATTTGGATGTCCTGCTTTCAGAGAAGGATCTACAACTCCATATTGTGATGACACCGTTTTGGCTTCTTCTGGCTTGGAGTAAGTGGAGCTGTCTTTGAAGAAGGAGTGGTGGCGCCTTCTTAACTTTTTCATCTGGCTTAAGGTGGGGCAGCCACCATTTTGTGGATGCACATGGCTGCTGCAGCCATGTGCTCTTTGGACTAGAGACCTGACTGTGTGGTAAAATTACCAGAGTGGGGTTCCCTTGTACCCCCCCAGTGATTCTTGTCTAATTTGTCTTTCAATAAGTATATTTGTTTTTGCCTCCCTCTTAAAGTTTATGTGGTCTTGCTACTGCGTGCATGGGTTGGGAAGGACCTGGTGTGTGGCTGGCTTTAAAAGGCAAGCTACTCTCCTTTGTAAGTTCGGTTAAGCACCCTCTTTTCCCACCTGATTTCAATCCTGCTTGTTTGAATGTTCTCTCTTTTCTTTGTGAGGTTTGCAGAGGGTTTATCAATTTTATTTATTTTTTCAAAGAACCAGCTTTTGGTTTTGTTGATCTTCTGGATAGTCATTTTGATTTCTAAACTGTTTATTTCTGCTTTTATTTTTATTCTTGTCTTCTGCTGGGTTTTGGATATTTTTGTTGTTCCTTTTCTAAGTCTTCAAGTTGGGAGATTAGGTTATTTCTTTGATTAGTTTCTTGCTTTTTGATATGAGCCTGTATTGCTATGAACCTTCCTCTTAAAAATGCTTTTTGTTGAGTCTCAGACATTTTGGAATGTTACATCTTCATTGTTTTTTGTTTGAAATAGGTGTTAATTTCTTCTTTAATTTCCTTGATTGCCCAGTCTTCGTTTAGTAGCATAACATTCAATTTTAAAATATATATTCCTTATATAGATTTGATAATTTTATTGAAACTCCCCATTTAAAAATTTTGCAGCATATAAATAATGAATTCAATTAAAATTAACTATAGAGACATGCTCCAGAGGTTCATAAATCTAAAAAAATGGGTTTTTACTCAAGAGAACTTTTGTGAAGGCAGAACTTATCCATATATATTTTAGAGAAATATATAACTTAAAGTAACATAAAATTGGTTGACATTTTCATGTTAAATTTAACTGACACAAAGAGAAATTGTATTGTTACCTCTATGAACTTTATATTTATAGATGTATGTGTATATTCTTATTTAAAGGGGCATCACAATTAGTTGTCCTAATGAGGTTTTGTTTTGTTTTTAGACCACAGTTATTTTCATGTTTTCAAATTATATTTTATATAGGTTTTTCAAATAGCAAGTTTGAAGAAGGTGATGGCTCAAGTTTCTGGAGAGGTAAGTTCAACTTTTTTGGTAACTTTTAAAATTTAAAATTTAAAGGGTATATACTAAAAAAAAGACTAAGATTAAGTATCTTAGTCTGTTCCCAAATCTAATTCACTTAAACCAAATTTTATAGCGCAGTTTTAATGCCCAAGACTTAACTATGAATTTAGATATTCTAAAGTTGATCTTTTGCCACTTGCCTTAGTTCAACTACTAAGCCTAACTTTTTGAATGCAGTTTTTACTTTAAGTGAAGCGTAGTAGTAGAAAGAGCAAGTCAAGAATCAAACCCTACTTTGAAATTTAAATACAATTTGGGACATGTATTCCTTACTTGGGTACAAATAAACATACGCAATTGAAAAAAATTTGCTGCTGAACTCATATTGTGCAAACCACAGACACTGGTGTGGAAGATGCAGGGAATGAGAGTAATGCCATCAAAAATACAGACAACAATAAGTAACTGTTTTCTGAGGAGAATGAGTAGATTTGTGTGATGGCTTGAATCTTACAAAGAGCTTCTTTTGTTTGGTAATCATTGACCTATGGATTCTTTTTAACATACTATACTTTAATATCCTTGCGCTGCTATCTGCCAGTTGTTTAATGTTTCCAATTCAGTTCCCTGTTTTTTAGAATGGAGAACCATCCATTTTATGGGTTGTTAGGCAGACTACATGAAAATATGTTTAAAAAAAGCACAAAGCTTAGTGCTAATACAGTCATAGTAAACAGTAGATTCCATGTATCTTCATTAAATATTAAGACTTCAAAATGGAAACCAAACCTAAACCTCATCACTTTAAAATACTTTTGCAAAAAGGATGGTTTTTAATATACCAAATAAGATATTAGTAGCTTCATTCTCCTTGCTTCTCTCACCTTCTTCTTTTGTCCCATTCAAATGAAACACTTAACATAGAGCTAATTTTTGAGAAAAGAAAAACATCACTATGCTTATTCTTTTCCATTTTAACTTGATCTAATCTCCCAACCCTTAATTGATATTCAAGATCATTTTCACTTGTCAGAAACTTTCCTTATTCGTTGACTCCTTTCAGTGTCAGGGTGCTTTTGTACACCAATTTCAGTTTCTCACAGCACTTGAGAGAACTTATTTTTTCAAAAATGATTTACTATCTTTTTCGTTCACTTTTGTTTTCGTTCTGAGTTCCTCTATAGTCAAAACACAGCGAGCGTGTGTGTGCACGCACACACACACACACACACGAATTCTTTCATTCTCACAATTGTTGGCATGCCCAGGAATAAGTTTTGATATCATGATAGAAACTTTGCACACAAATGATAGTGTGTTTTGTGGTTAAGTTTCTGCAATATAGTTTCCCTTAATTGTGTAGTGATTAGAAGGTCAGATTTTAGAACTGAACACCCAAGGTTCAAAACCCATATTTTCCTCTTCCTGTTAGTTGTATTAACCTGAAAAATGTTTTTAACTTCTGTATCATTTTCTCTATATATGAAATGGAGATACTACCAGCCTTACAGGATTTTATGAGGATCTGAAAAATTAATACATACCAAACAGTGCCAAACATGTATGTGTTGCTACTGTTATTTTTATACAATTAATAGGGTATAACTAATCTTGAAATCATTAACTCATTTTAGTGCTTCACTTTAATTTTTAACTCTACAGAGATTTTAAAAAATATTTTATTTTGAACAAAAGGCTCATGGAAGGTATAAAATTTGTGCATAGGGCTTTTCCCAATTTCTGACTAGTCTGTTTTAATTCCTACTGTGCTCAAAATAATCATAGATACATCTTAGGGAAATAATTGGCCAAAGATAATATAAGACTTCTTTGTTTTTACAGATATCAAATTAATTCATAGATTTTTTTTCTATAAGGTGGTAGATTTCCCTAAATTATTTCTCTAAAACAAATCTATAGTATTTTGATCACACTGGGAATTAAAATAGACTAGTCAGAAATTGGGAGAAGGAACCCGTATGCACTACATTTGTATCTTCTTTGAGCCTTTTTTCCCCAAAATAAAAAAATTATTAAAAAAAAAATCTTGGTAGAGTTAAAAATTGGAGCCAAGCACAAAAACGATAACTTAACATCATTATTCTAGAGCAAGCCTTTTAAAAATTCTTTCCTTTCTGATCAGTTCCTATATAATATTAAATTCTTCTTCCAAGAAAGTGCTCGATGTTAGAAGACTCTTCAGGTATGTTTAGTAGTTGTTGACTTCATTTCAAATAGGATTCTGCAACAGGAGGCCTGGTTTATTGTTTACAGTAAAGCATTATTACTCTGTTGTAGGTATTTTCCACAGGAACTTAACTGATAGCTTGGTAAGCTGTTTAGCCATGATAGGCCATCACTGTGACTTAAAATTCTAAGATATTAAACAAAATTTAATGTCTTTTGGTAGTGATATTAAGGAATAATAAAGATATTAAACAATAAAAACCCCTTGAAGCCTACTCTATTTCTCATGTGGCTTTATTTGAATCTTCTAGAAAGTTTTATTACTGCTATAACTAAATTTATACTAGTAAAATATACTTTCAACATTGAAAAATTATTCATTCCTTGATATTACTCCATGCTTTAAAAATAAATCTCTCTGGAGATGGGTCCTGGGAATTTATTTTTAACCAATTGTCCAAGTAGTTCTTAAGCAACCTTCATCCTCATACCACTAGTGTTTATTTCACTCTGTTAATATTACTTGATACCATCATTAAAATAAAACCAGAGTACCCCTGGATTTTATCAATTGAATGAATGTGGGGAGGGTATGTATATTAAAAACACTGATGTCTCAGATTTCTTAATAAAGTCAGATTACGGGGAAATGATAATGACATTTTAAAAAGAAGAGTTATGTATTTCTAGTCATCTGTAGACTACATTTGAAAACCACTTGACTACTAGTTTAGATGTTTCTGAAGATATTTTTAGTCAAAATGACATTTATAAAAATCATATTTTGGCACATGCCTACCACTTGGCAAATAGTGGGTTCTCAATTATACACTCAATATTTATTTTTTAGATATGAGTAATACCTGAATGACTTTATATTTTTGTTAAAATTATTTTAAGAACTTGCAATTTTAGCCTGTGAAAATATTTTTTATTATTAATGCATCTTGTAACAGTGCTGTTCATTAGATATTACATCTTTAAAGTTAATTATTTAGATACTATTTAAATGTTAAATTTTTATTCAAGAGTCTAGTAATGACTGTGAAGATAATCAAACACAGAACAGAGGATTTGCCAGGAGAGGCGGTAAGGATCACATTTTGGGGAAAATTGTATTTTAGACAGACAACTTGTTTTGAAAAAACAGAAAGCAAAAAGTTCTGGTGGTAGGAACCTTTCAAAGAAATACTTTGTGTATGTTTTATGCTATTAATATGTGAGTGAATATTCTGTCAGTATCCCTTCTAACACTAATGTAGCTAGATTCCCAGCTCCCTCCACCCTCCACAGTCTCCAGAATGTGTTATGAAGTACAGAAGAGAAACTGTTATCTGTCAGTCACAATGTAGGGGAGGAGGGAGTCTTTAATAAATAGAAGTTATTCTCTTTTAATTAAGCCCTGTTTACTAGCTTTTTTTTAAAATGATCCCGTTCAAGAACTATTTGCTTTTTCTAAAGTCATAAAGATAGTCCCTTTTATTTCCCATTTAAAACTTTTATCATTTTAGCTCCCATTTTGGAATTGCAAATCACCTGTATTTATTTTTGTATGTAATATAAGTAGGGCTCAAGATGTAGCTTTCATCTGATATGGATGGCTGCTTGATCCAATTGATGCTTTTATTTCTCTGGAGTGTGTCACACATTTGGAATTGCTGGGTCTTGTAGTAATTCTTATGTTCAACTCTTTGAAGAACTGTCAAAATACTTAAGCACCTGCATCATTTTACATACCCACTGGTAATGTTTGAGAATTTCAAATTCTCCACATTCTTAACCAATACTGCTAATTTTATACCATTGATTATAATCATCTTAGTTGGTGTAAAGTGATAATGTCATTGTGGCTTTGACCTACATTTTCTAATGACTAATGCTGAGCAGCTTGTCATGTGTGCATTCACCTTTTGTGTTCTTTGTAGAATTGTCTATTCAGATCCTCTATCCATTAAAAAAATGGGTAACCTGCCCTACTATATTAAAAGTTCTATATACAGTCTTGATACATTTATCAGATACATGACTTAGGTATTTTGTCTCTTTCTATGGGTTTTCTTTGCTTTCTTAATAGTGTTCTTCAGAATATAAAAATTTAAAAATATCATGCAATGAATTTACGTAGTTTTTCTTTTGTTGCTTGTGCTTTTAGCATCTTACTTAGAAAATCTTTGCCTCTTTCATGTAGATTTCTTCTGTGTTTATTTCTTAGGACTCTATAGGTTTTGCTCTTAAATTTGTCTTGGATCCATTTTGAATTCATTTTTGTATGTGGTAGAGGTTGGGGCCAACTTAGTTCTTTTACATGTGGATATCTAGTTGTTGCAGCATTATTTGTTGATATTTGATGATGTTCTTTCTTAATTTATCTTGCTTGGAATGTATTAA
The DNA here is from genome assembly GCA_004024945.1 of Uropsilus gracilis. Lineage (NCBI taxonomy): Eukaryota > Metazoa > Chordata > Mammalia > Eulipotyphla > Talpidae > Uropsilus > Uropsilus gracilis. The sequence continues at coordinate 79,532 of PVHY01002073.1, read as the reverse complement.
ACTTCTTGGATGTGTAGACTAATATTTTTAATCAAAATTTTGCATAGTCACTGCTCTTAATTTGTATATTGTGACAAAATAGATATCCCGTAACATTTGCCACTATTTTTAAGTGGCAAAAATACATCAGAAATGCTGTGCAATTGTCATGACTATAGCCAAAACTTCCCACCATTCTTGCAGAAGTCTGTGTCCATTAAATAAGCACTAAGTTTCCTCATAGTCTGATCTAGATATTTCATGTAAGTGGAGTCATACAGTATTTACCCTTTGGTGTCTAGTTTAATTTCACATATTAATGTTTAGTGTTCAGCTGTGTTATAGTATGTAGCAGAACTTCATTTCTTTTTTTACTGGATGATAGTCTAATAAATACATACATATGTATGCATAGATATATCACATTTTATTTAACCATTCATTTGTTGATGTTTATTTGTTTTTTTTACTTTTTTTGTCACTTGTGAATAATGCTTCTATGGCCACTCATTTATTGCTTTAAATCCCTGTTATATCTTTTGTGTCTGGGCCTTGAAGTGGAATGCTGGGAGTTAGGGCTTGAGGTTAGTTACAATAAGCCATAATGTTAAACTGTGCTTAACTGAGAATCAGTCTATTTTTTTTAAATAAATGTTCCCAGTTTGTTAAAAGTCTGGTTAATTTTCAGAGTTTGGAAAAATACTAATTCTGACAGTTTTGTTCATATCTTTTGGAATAACAGATTGTGTTGACTTCTATTTCATTGATATAATTGATCCTTCTCATTGTAAGGTTTTTATTTTGCTTGTATATAGAAATAATTGACTTTCATATTTTGAAGTTTCAGTGAACTGACACTATATAGGGTAAGAACTTTCTGTTTTCCTAGATAAAAAGGAAAGCATTTTCCCATTTTTGTACAACATTTAAATGATCTGCAGTCTGATTCTTTCTGAAGATTGTTACCAGTCAAAGAACTTACAAGAGCCTGTGTCACCTGTTCCTTATGAAATGTATGCTAGAACTTATGAAGTGACTGATACCTTTAAAAATAAATTGTGTTACTTTATGAAAAGTAGCATCTTATGCAATACATTTTGAAATTCTCACTCAGAAAAGCAGAATACTTTAATACAAGCACCAATTGTGTTTGTATTACCACGGTATTAACAGGAGTATTTTGTCATATTTACTCAAATATTTACCCAAATATAAAAAAAAGTTTAAAGAATTGTTGGAATATCTGCCCTTCATGTTACATTTTCTCTTCCTAGAAGGTACTTGTTTTGACATTGCTAGACATAGTCTATATTTTTATAAAAGTCTAATTAATATCTTTTACAATTTTTCAGTCAACATTTTAAGGATTTACATTTGAAAGTGTAGATCTAATTTTTTCATTTTAACTTGTGCAGTATTTTACTCTTACCTTTTAACTTGTTGATTTGAACAGAGGTTATTATTAGCACCACGTGGAATACATGAAGTTTCTGCTCCTCCTTTCAAATAAGAACATCATGCAGATTTTTGATTCTACATATATTAACTTCACCTCTATTTACTAGGCCGCTTATATGACTTGGATTTGTATCAGCTATGACAAAAGAGCATGTTCTTTTAAATGTTTAATTGCTCCCTGATCTACGGATAGTAAAGATACTGAGGTATTATGTGTTTGGTTCTGCATTGAAGGTAGATTTGAAAATAAACCAATTTGAAGTTACAGGAAAGAATAGTAATTTAGACATAGATGAATTAAATAGATCAAACAAATGAAAAAATCTGAGGAAATTCTCTGAAAATGGATGTGCAAAACTGAAAGCAGTTAACTCATATGGAAGACAGAATAAGAAGCCCTGTTACTCCAGCATGTGTGTAAATATCTCCAGAGAAGAAAATGGGAGAAGGAAAAAAGACTATTCAAAGAGAAAAGAGGAAACCCTTCCAGATTTTAAGAAGTACAAGAGTCTTGAACAAATTAAAGCAAATCCACATTCTTGTGCTTGTATTAAAATTATAATGTAAATTTTAATGCAAGATAAAAATTACCACGTTTTGCATGTGGGGGAGAAAAACTAAAAGAACAATAGATTGATAGCCGAATTCTCTTTACTAGAGAATGGAATAGTGTAGTGGAATAAGGAATGCTGAGGGATAATATCTCTGACCCCAAATGGCTATATTCAGATTTTCTATGTTTCAGAAATTATATCATTCAGACGAGGTGGTGCTTAATATTCTAAGGTCATTGAAGAAAGAACTCCTAAATCATGCATATTAAAAGGAATTAAAAATGCAAGACAATTCCTAAGTCATCTATAAGGAAAAAAATTGAACAATGAAGGAAAGTAGGAAACAATAAGCCAAAATACATAAAAATTTAAAAATTGAGCATACCGAGAAACATAATAAAAATGAACTATTATTAACTAGTAATAATAATGAGAATGATGACTTAATTCATGCATTTGAAAAATATTACCAAATTAAAAGACTTCTTTGCCAGCTCTGTAGAAGGGAGGATATATTGAAACTAAGGATTTTTAAAATATGTTAAAATTGAAGAATAATCAGAAAAAAAAAAGTATTGGCACAGTAACTTACCAGTGGAGGAAATCCAATGAAAGGACAGAACTTTGCAGGAAGGAGACCAGGTTAAAAATTATTGATATACTTCTTAAATATGGTGAAATTGAAGGATGTCAGTAAAAGCATAAAATATACTTTTACTGGGAAAATCTAGTAAGATGGAAGAAGAACAAAAACATTAAAAAAATTGCAATGAAAATACAGCATACAGAAGCCGGGAATGGTGGCGCGTGCCTGTTGTACAAGTCCTGGGAGGCAAGAAGCTTGGATCGCTTGCGTTCATGGGTTCAAAACTGCCCTGGGTAACATAGCGAGACCTGGTCTTGAAAAAGCAGCCAGGTATGGTGGCAGGCATCTGTAATCCCAGCTACCTGAGAGGCTGAGGCTGGGGATCGCTTGTTGAGTCTGGTACCCCAGGCAACATAGCAAAACCTAGTCTCCAAAAATGAAGAAGAAAATACAGCGTACAATGATAGAAATAAAAATAGGTCAATAATTTACTTTATACGTAACTACATTTCAGTAGCAGATTGAAAACAGGAAAAAAATGCATTAAAAAAGCTGTCATAGGAGACAAAGTCATACATATGAGAAATAATTTATGACTGATCCTTGTGATAAAATGTTTGAACAAAATAGTTCTGAACTAATAGTTTGAGCCTAGCAACATATTCTTGAAGTATATTAAGTAAATGTAGACAGAAGGAAAAATGTGCAAATCCTAGTAAGTTGAAATCTTTTTTTTTTCCCTCAGAAATAGTCACTCAAAACTAATAAGCCTGTAGAAAATTTGAAGCTCTAAACTTGATAAAATTTGTTTGGAAAAATTATACATTATATATTCATTTCCAACATATATGGAAAATAATATACAATTTGACCATCTCTTGATACCAAAAGAAAGTCTTAAAATATACCACAGAATTTATTATAGATTATGTTCTCTTGTTAAAGTGTAATTCAAGTAGAATCATTAACAAAACATCTATTTTTGTGGTTGGAAACTGAATTTTTAATTACTTTAGTAATTTATATAGAAATAATGAAATATAGTTAAAATGAAGCATCAGAATTTATGGATATAGTTAAAGCAAGTAGCTTTTGGAGGAAATACTTTAGATGTATCGATTAGGAAAGAAATTGGTGAATTTACTACAACTTTATAATCAGAAGGGAGAAAGCAGTAGAGGAAAAGTATAAAAATTGGTAGACATGATGGAAGAAGAAACATGCATTGGAGAGCTATTTAGTACCAGTGAATCAAGTACCATTTCACACACCAACAGAAGCAAAGATGAGTAGAGTAGAAGAAACAAGAGGAAGAATGCGTTCAGTATATTTCCATTATAGAAATCTCAAAGACAAAATGAGTAATAAAGATATTAATTAAAATCAGAGCAAGGAATAATTTAGGATACTAGTTATATGGGGACAAATATCTGGGGAAGGAGAGAAGAGAAATACCATAGCAGAAGATACAAATGGACTGCACAGCTTTGGGAGCATTTCAGTCTTATAGAGTGGAGGGGATACAGGTTTTCGTTTTAGTGTATTTTAAACTTACATATTTCTTGTACATGTATATGAAAGTAACATACTTAAAGAGACTAAGATAAAAATCTTTTCTTGAAAAGAAATATGCTAAGTTTCTTTTTTTCCCCTTCCTCTAAACTGTAAAAGAGGCATAAATACTTTAGAATGAAAAGTAGGTGTAAATTCTGAAAAATAGATTATTCCTAGTTTGAAAGTACTAAAAGAAAAGTACTGAAAAATAGATTATGCTCTAAGATTTGGTTATAAATAAAAGCTGAGTATACTTTGAATTGTCCTCACTTTATAAACAATAAATTTACAGATTATATATGTATAGTTGATCTCAACACAGATGATATATATAATCGATATCAAGAAATATTTACAATTTTTACCTTTATTGATGAATTTTTGTAGCTGTAAATAGTTAAAAGTTCATAAACAAAGCAGTATCAATTTATTTTAGTTCAGTTGGCTTTTGGTTTTGAGTTGTTTTCTGCCCCAAGTGACATCAAATTTTACTTGATCTATTTTTTTTCCAAATGTTGATTCTATTTTATTTTTCTGAATACTTTTTAATTGATTGCACACACACATATATGTATTTTACATTATTGTCTGCCCCAAGGTTCTCCCACCATCTTATATCACCCCTGAACCAACATTTTAATCTCTTGTGCCAATGCCTCCCCCCAATTTTTCCCCTTCCCCCTCTCTTACTCTATGCTTTCATTCTGCTAACAGTTTTAAATTTTCCTAGTCCTTTTGTTTTCCCTATATCCTGATATAGGTGAGATCATTCAGTATTTTTCTTTATCTTTCTAGCTTATTTCTGCTAACATGAATTCTAGGTCTGTTCTTGTTAACACAAATGCATCAAATTTGTCTTTTGATTTGTAATATTCCATTTTCTACATATTACTTGATCGTTTCTCAACTTTTTGGTATTCAGTTGAATTTAAAATGTTTAAAATGTTTATTTCATACTTTATATGCGCCTGTACACTGTCCTTTAAGTAAGACAGCGTATTACTTAAAAGCATATTACAGCAGCTTTCCTGTAGGGTAAGCCTAGCATTTAATGACTCCTACTGTGGACTTTGGAAATCCAGTTAATGGTGCGGTTGTTGTAACTTTCAGTGCCTTACAAATGATCTCTTTTCAGCAATTTTAGTTTTAATTCCCAAAGTAGTGATGTATCAAAAATAAGTTGTAGCCATATGTGTTTGTATTAGTAAATGTGACCACTTGGCATTTCTATTTAATAAGTACAATTTATGCCTTAAAATATTTAAAGTCATTGAATTATGTAAGGCTTATATTATGACCACCATATCCCCAAGATAACTTTGTTATTGTTTTGTGATGTTCTTGTATTTGTGTTTTTTAATATTATAGGCTATCAAGATGGAAATGATTCTGAAGCTTCAGGACCACCCAGAAGAGGTGGAAGAGGCAGTTTCCGAGGTTGCCGTGGAGGATTTGGTCAAAGAAGTCCAAGTTAGTAGTGGATTGCAAATGTGTGCTTCATCTGTTAAGTAGGAAATGATTAAACAATTTATCTATCACATAACATTGTTATGAGAATTAATTGAAAATATCTTAGCATGGTAGCTGGTACATAATCACTAATATTGTACTATTGGTTTTTTAGACACATAATCATACTGTTAGGTTGGAATATGAATATTTTTAGTCAGTTTTTTAATACTACAAGCTATTACATATTTTATAATCATCACAGAACATATAAATAGATGACCTTCTATGTGATTTTTATCCACCAGTGTGACTTTCTGCCTTAAATTCTTTCAGTCATTATTCCTTTGGAGCAAGGGTGTTTCCAAAAGTCACTGTTGGATCGCATGTGTCTAGTAACAGAAGATGACAAACTAAGGCCAGGCATGGTGGCACATGCCTGTAAGTGACAGCCTAGGAAGCTGCAGCTAGGGCCAGGGATCGTGGTTTGAGTCCCTCTGGGGGCACATAGCGAGACCTAGTTCCAAAAAAATATAAATGGGCGTGGTGGCGCACGCCTATAATCCCAGCTACCTGGGAAGCTGAGGCTGGGGATTGCTTGAGTCTAGGACCCCGGGCAACGTGAGCCTATGGTTCCATGGGTAAAAATAGCAAGACCTAGTCTCAAAAAGAATTTTTTACAAAAATGACAAACTAGTGTTTTTTGCTTCCAAAAACATAAATTTATAATCATGGTTTAATAGAAACATCATTTTCTAAGAAGTATGGGAATCTGAAAAATTGTTCAGAACTCTGACGATTAATTTAGGAGCAAAGGAGCCTTTCTGGAGGATAAGATGAGGCTATGTGAAATTTGGGAGGAAGACACTGTAGCTTTTTGGAGGTTGCTTTTTTAACTTGCTTATATCATATTTTGGTGTAGCATTTGCCTGAACATTTTCCACAGAAAAATTCTAATAAAAACTTTTATAAAGTAATTTGTAGTTGAAGGAGATAATTTGTGGTGAAATCCTTTATGCAGTGCTTGGAAAACATATTTATTGTAGGTCTAGTTAAATTTAACTGTCTTCTCCTATATCTTTTTGTCTTGTGCACCTAAATTTGTTTTTTCTTTATTATATAATTAAAAAATGTTTTAAGTAATGTTACCTAATTTTATTACCTGCAAATCTAGATAGTGAATATGACCAAGAGGAGGGACCACAGCGCACTGGTGGCCTTTTTGGTTTTAAAAGACCATCATTAAGTAGTACAGGTGAGAAATAAAATTTATTGCTGAATATTAAGCATTCACATATACATGTAACTCTAGGGTTAATTCAATGTACATATGTTAAGTATACTAGCTTGGCTTATGATTTTGTCTTTTTAGATCTGTAGATAAAAATAATGAAATTTTTGCCTCCCTTACAAAATTAGTGTACTATAATTTGTTTTCTTTCACCTATCAGTTAATTTGAGGTGTAAATTACACTTGTAATTGTAGGAAGAATTATGAAGTTTGAGTTGGTTTCAATTCTGAATGAGGGGATTTGAGGAGAAAATGAAAAAATATATGATTGTTTTATTGTATTGACAAGATGTTAAAATGTGTATAAATAAACTGGTTTATGTAGACAATGGAAAATTATTCAGCATTTAAAAATAAATGAGCTATCAGACTATAAAAATCAATGCTGGAACTTTCAATACATATTACTAAGTGAAATAAATCTGGAAAGGGTATAGACTATGTGATTCCAACTGTATGACATTCTGGAAAAGAAAAAGCTGCACAGAGGGTTAAGAAGATTAGTGGTTGCTGTGAGAGAGTGACAGATAGAGCATGGCACATGCTTTTAAGGAAGTGAAAATACTTCATATGATACTCTAATGATGGATATATATTGTCATACATTTGTCCAAACTCACAGAATCTACAACCCACAGAAATACAAGAGTGAACCCTGATGTAAATTATAGACCAGGGTGATTATGATGTGTCAATGTAGGTTCATTATTGGTGGGGAATGTTGGTAACGAGGGAAGCATTACAGTTATTGGGGACAGGAGGGATATGGGGAATTTCCACCTTTCAATTTTGCTTTTAGTCTAAAATTGCTTTTTAAAAAATGAAGTATTTAAGCAAAATATTCAGTTGAGGAAGATTTTTAATTAAAAGGTGAATGGTTGAAGTAAAGGACTAGAAATCTTGAGTAATATTTAAATAAAAATAATGATAATGTGCTTGTGAAGAAGCTTTGATTATTTCTAAAGCTAGCAATGCCTCACAGGTAACGGTGACACCTATCCAAGTAGAAGTGGCAGTGGAAGTGGACGAGGTGAGTTATTTGTTTTGCCCATATTCAGCTAACCTGAGTATAATACAAGTTTAATTTATGAAGGGTAACTGTTTGCAGCTTTTATACACTTTGAGAAATATACATTTACACAGCCCATTGTAGAGTTCATACTCATCAACCTGAATCTGAATTAATGCATTGTGTGTTTTCTTAACAAGGATGTTCACTGGAATTTCATTTGTAATAAGTAGACACTGAAATTTACTTAAAATTCTTCACAAAAATATAATGGAATATCATGCACGTGTTTTAAATTGAGCTACATCTGTATGTGTAAATCCTCACTGTATTAAAAAGTTTTTTCTTATGAAATAGTTATTTGGTATAGGGGATAAAGAATATTTAGTATGTATAGCTTTGTAGCATGAAAATATTTTGTTACAAGTTGTTAGATACCATATAAAAATTGAAATGCTTTCCAAACTAGTAAATTGGTTATCATTAATCTAATAGTCTGAGAGCATTCAGATTAACAACTCTTTCAAACTGCCTTTTCTCCCACCCTCTGCCATTACTCTTGGATTCTTCATTATAGAATGAGATTGTTAATGAGTTGCTGAGCCAGATTTTCCACAAATGTTCTTATGTTGTTTGAAAAAGTATTTCAAGTTCTGTGGACATACAGAGCAAGAAACTTAGTTCAAATGTGAAAATGTTCTGTGTGGCTAGTTTTTCAAATCTAATGCAGTCCCTATTCTGTTTTGTGATAGCACCTGAATGTGGCATAATAGATGGCTGTGTGTCTAGAAATCAGAAGGGGTAGCATATAGAAAAGGGTTTGTATTACAGGCCTAGCTATTAGTTTTTGAAAGTCCTGCTTACATGGTTGGCCTTTGTCTGGCATCTGGGAACTTGGACTTCAAGAGAGTTCTTACCTCCCTAACTTACTGGTAAGAGTGACTCTTTGTACCTAAAACTGTACAATATTATGGCTAATGCCGACTATCTGTTTTTCTTCTGGAAATACAGAGTTTGGTTATGTGCTTTATGTTACTGCCCCTAATAAAAACGTTGGCTACTGATGAGCACTAATAAGCTTCTCTGGGAGTTAAAATTTGCAATAAATTGTTATAGCTCATTTCTGGAAAATAAAATACATCTTCTGTAGTAACAATGGGAGAAGACTCTAGAAAGCTGAGCCTAGTTTTCTGTGAACTTTGCCCCATGTGCCTTGCCCTTTGTTTATTTTGCTTCCTATCCTTTCGCTCTAATATAGGAATATTTGGAGTCCTATGAGACCTAGTAAATTGTAGAATATAGGGGTGGTATTGGGGACATCCCAACACAGATAAGACTTTTGGTTCCTTTTAATAAATATATTCCTTGTTGAGGAATATAACAATTAGGAAAAAGATATAACAACTTTAAAAATAGTAATACAGAGTATTGTCAACAGCATAACCTCAGCATTTTGAATACTAAGGAAACAAAGTGTTAAAAATACATTTATATTAATTATCTCAAGTATTATTTGCAAAAGGGCCATTAAAGATGTCTATCCAGCTTTAGAATGTGTCCTCTTTTGGAAGACAAGCAGTAAGAATAACAGTGTGTGTGCATAGCCTTGTGTCTTGACTGTTTCTGTTGGGTTTCTTTAATAGGTGGTTACAAAGGGTTAAATGAAGAAGTGATAACCAGCTCTGGAAAGAGTAAGTTTTACTTTAGATCAGGTATTGGGTGAATGTTCTTTTACCTCTTGATTTTTAAAAACATCCGTCTCTTTTTTTGGATTTGATTCCCTTTAAGATTCTTGGAAGTCAGATGCTGAAGGAGGAGAAAGTGGTGACACTCCAGGTATGTTAATTTTTGTGAGATCCACACTGATGTATATCTCTGATAAAAATGCAAAGTATTTAAAAGCAGAGTAACTTTATTTGAAGTGAGACCTTAACAGTAAACTGAGAAGTTCTACAATATTTAAAATTGATTTTGTCCAGTTGTATATGTTCTCTTTTCTTCTTGCCCTTGTGATATAAAGTCTCCTTTTAATTTAAATTTGAAGGGCCAAAAGTGACCTACATACCACCCCCTCCACCTGAAGATGAGGACTCCATCTTTGCTCATTATCAGACAGGCATCAACTTTGACAAGTATGATACTATTCTTGTAGAAGTATCTGGACATGATGCACCACCAGCAATTCTGGTTAGTGTGACAGTTATTTCTGCATTTGTGACAAAGTAACAAACTTTGCTTTTAATATATACATAGTACTTTAAGTTGATATTTAAGGATACAGACTTTTTACCTCTAATATCCTAGGTTGGAATTTCAGAACCATCTATAGTAGAACTAATTGCTACATTGAAAGTGGGATGAGAACTTCATTTAAATTTAGTGGAAATGATACTTTTCCTAGAGTCAAAAATTCTGCTTCCTAAGGGTCTTATTTTAGATAAGGTATTGGATTGAGAAAGTATGTCTTAGGGGGAAGTGGTATTTTTAAGGAGCTGGGGGACCTCCACAGTCCTTTGTTGATAATGAGCCATTGTTACTGTTCAGAGTTCTTAGTGTTTCAAAGGATTTAAGGAGGTAAAAATTTAGAACCCCTGCCTATAGAATACTCCTTCATTCCATCAAGTAATTTTCACAGTCTTTGGGTCTTACTTTTAGATCTTAATTTTGAAGGAAATACTGAATAAAATAACTTCAAAATATAAAGTAGATTTAATAAAACCTTGGAACTAATTCAGAACAAAATGATCTTCAATGATGTCTCTTTTTATCCCCCCAGACTTTTGAAGAAGCTAATCTCTGTCAGACACTTAATAACAACATTGCTAAAGCTGGTTATACTAAACTTACTCCAGTGCAGAAATACAGTATTCCTATTATACTAGCAGGACGAGATTTAATGGCTTGTGCTCAAACAGGGTCTGGAAAGACTGTAAGTCATTTTCTCACATGTTTTCTGCCCATACTCAAACTGCTATGGTTTTTGAATGTAGGTTCTTCCTAGGAAGCTTGAACTTTTTTTGTTGAATAGAAGATTCTAGATGATTTCAATGAACCTGTCATTTAAGTAGTTTTCGTATGTTTTTACATCTGATTTCTGCTTTTACTGTTCTTTGTGTACTTCTGAAGAAAGAATTTTGAGCTAATTCTAGAGTGGTGGTTGTAGTTCATAAATGTTTAATCAGTTTCTAAGTGTGTTCGACTCTTTGGAACATGGAGATATTTAAACAAAAGAGGTTCTGAAACAGAGAAAGGAAGATGATAATTTATGCAATATAGCTGATAACAGTTTTGGAGTCAAAAGAATGCCCAAAACTTTACGCATTGTACATGCTTCTTACATGAAGTAACCTCAGTTATATTAATTATAGAAAAGTTCTGATGAGATCATTGGGATTATTCTGTAGGATTAATATTAAATAAGGTCCTATGAAAGGAAGCAGGATCATGGAGTCTTGGTTCATACTATTTTAGTTTTAATCAGCATCCATAATAAAATTAAAGGGAGAGTAGGTGAGAAAGTAACTTAAGCATGGTTTTAGAGGTAATTTTCCTGTTGTATTAACTAGAAAATAATAGCATAGCATTTGTCTTCTATATGAAACTAAAGTGTCAGTGATGTGTTATTAGTAATACTAAGATGGAAATATTCCCAGTTTTTGCTCTCTGTGTGGACCTCTTTTATTGTACATTCTGAGGGGTAATCTTATCACTACAAAAGGATTCATCTAAATAACTGTTTTGTGAAGTGATTTGTATCAACTTACATCTACATACTACTATATAAATAGTGTTTATCTAGCACCCATGGGTTTCTCTTACTAACACTAAAAAATATTAAACATTTTATATTCCATAATGTTAGCAAATAACTAAATGTCAAAAACACATTGAATTGAACAGTATTTTCCTTCCTTAAATTTGCTGTCAAAAATGGAAGTGGGGACCTAAGACTTTAGGGACACGAGGAATAAATTCAAAAGGAGAAGATGATGCATTACTACTTTCTAAATGGTACAAACTTAACTTCTAGGCAGCTTTCCTTTTGCCAATTTTGGCTCATATGATGCGTGATGGAATAACTGCTAGTCGTTTTAAAGAACTGCAAGAACCAGAATGTATTATTGTAGCACCAACTCGAGAATTGATCAATCAAATCTATTTGGAAGCCAGAAAATTTTCTTTTGGGTAAGTTTATCTGGAGTGCCTCTCTCAAAAATACTTCTTCATGAGTTTTCGTACTCATTTTCTAGAAAGCTGGTGCATCTGTTTGTACTTTAATTATCCTTTTGACAAACAGTAGCAAGCTGTACTGTTGTTATCCTGTACTCTGTATGTAAGTAAAGTGTATGCTGGCAGTAATGCATGCTGTATAACTAAACCCCTTACTTTCTATGAACTCACAGTAATCTTTTGTCTGGGTACACTATAATTTATTTATTTATTTACTTACTTACTTATTTACTTATTTATTTATTAAACCAATGAGATTTATTGTCTTACAATTCTTTTTTTTTAATGGATATTTTTTAAATTTAATTTATACATATATTTCACATCAATCACATCATTGTGGTTCCTGGGGATCCCCCACCACCTCCCCTCCCTGGCCACTCCAGCTGGTCCCTTCCTGCAGTTGTGTACTTTCATTTGGTTGTCCATATATTAGTGAAACTATCTGGTATCTGTTTTTTTCCTTCTGACTTATTTCTGCCAGTATGATTTCTTCTAGGTACATCCATGTTGCCAGAAAATCATCAAATTTGTCATTTTTATTGATGCGTAATATTCCATTGCGTATATATACCACATCTTTTTCATCCATTCAGGTTGCTTCCAAGTTCTTGCAATTATAAACAGTGCTGCAATAAACATCCGAGCACAGGTGTCCCTTTGTACCCACATTGAGGTCTCCTTTGGGTAGATTCCCAGAGAGCAGTTGCTGGGTCAAAAGACAACCCATTTCCATTTTCATTAGTTTGAGGGTCCTCCACACTGCTTTCCATAGTGGTTGGACCAGTTTGGGTACACTATAATTTAAATCTTCTATTTCTGAATACTTAGTGTTTTATCTGTTAACATTAAATATTGGCGGTGAATATTATTGAATAGTCATCTTTGCTTGTGGTGCTATAGCTAAATGGTAGATTCCTAGATATGAGTTTATTGGTATAGTTTTTGATTATTTAAAAAATATATAAGGTGATAATATGTAAAACATTAAGATAAAAATAGAACCTGTTTTTAATAGATTCTAAACTTGTGAAATGGGCTGTATTGATTTACAGTTTCACCTAACTAAAATAATATCATACTTGAAGTAAAATTTTGTGTTAGTCTTCATTTTCTCCCTTTTTAAAAAGTAATTAACTTTTCACTTTTAAAAATGTTTAAAATCCATTTTATGTTTTTTTATGAATTTTTTTCATATTTTAGACCTACTTCTGTGTGGGTGACAGTGGTATTTATCATATTTTTTGAAGAACCCTTTATTAGATAGGTTGCAAAAACTTGTTTAAATGATTTTTTTCACTTTTAAATTTCTTTCTGTATAGAATTTGTTTTTTTTTATTGTTAGATTGTTGAATGTATTAATTTACAGCAATTAAAAATTATATAGCTAAATATGTTCCCAAATAACTAATTTTCCAGTTTTTAATTAAAAATAATTAATTTTAATTATTAATTATAATTAATTTAATTATGAATTATGATTTAATTGTAATTATAATTAATTAAAATTTTTTTGATTAAAAATAACTTTTCTTTTGATTAATAGAACTTGTGTAAGACCTGTAGTTATATATGGGGGAACCCAGCTGGGGCATTCAATTCGGCAGATAATACAAGGCTGTAATGTATTATGTGCAACTCCTGGGAGACTGATGGATATCATAGGTAAAGAAAAGGTAAGCCCTAGGGGAATAACAAAGTTATAAAGGACAAAGGAAAGGATGGCATAAGGATACTCTTTCTAGAGTACCATTTTTATTAGGTCCTCATAACATTTTTGAGTGAATGTGTTCTGAAGTAGTTCTTAAAATAGTCCTGATGGGAGATAAATGGTATTTCTGTTTTATATTTGGGAAAACGAACTCAGTGATTTTATGTATAATATATTTAAGATCCCACAGTTAGCTCTAATAAGAGGGCTAAAACCTAGAGTTAGAAGTGGATCTGATTCCAAAATCCTTACCTATATGTGCCACTGGGAGAAAAAACTCAGTAAGTGGTTTTGTCTAGTTTCATGCATGTCTTGATGAAATCATTTTTTTCAGAGAAAGACATTTGCAGCATCTGTCTCCTTTCAAGTTTGTTAGTGTTATCAACCAAGGTTGTCAGTTTTTTGTCTCGTTAAAAAGAGATTTTAAGATTATGTGCTTATTTTAGGTTTTCACATCCTACATATACATCTCTTAAGCTTTAAAGTTCAGAGTGAACTTTAAGTTCACCTTTATGACCTTATTTGTTTGCTTTTTTAGCCTGTTTCCAAAGTGGTTACTTGGAAGATATTTTTTCCTGCATAAAGGCACTTAGGGTACTAAGTATCTAGAGAAATCCACCTTTACTTCTCACTAAGCTTCTTCCATAGGTGTATCAAAGTCTCTTTTGTTTATTTGGCAAATACATGCTACTTTTTCTAACAGTGTGTTCATGCAAATGTAGTAAAAAGTTCTCATTTGTTCCTGAGTACAGGATGGAAAATTTATTAAAGGTTTAAGAGTGTTAGAAATAAATTAACTAAGTATAAAACATTTGAATACATCAATACGTCATACTCCTAGGTAATTTTATTTCTTATCCTAAAGAGTTTGACTTTAATGTAACACAATTTAGATTTATGCTATACAGTAAGTACTACACCTCGTGTCTATTTAAATTTTAAAATAATACTAAATAAATGAGTTATTCAGGCATATTAGCCACATTTTAAATGTTTAATAGCACATGTGCCTGGTTGCTAACATGTTAGTGCATATATTTAGAATTTTTTGTAGTATTTTTAAGTAATTGTAGAAGGCTATATTGTGCATTATTCGTAATGGTTTTTCAATCTTTTAAAATGTTTTATAACATTGAAGAGAATTGAGAATTGTAATAAACAATAATTAATGGTATTATCTAAGTAAAATATTAAAATATGTTTTAGTTTAATATAGTAACTACTGTGCATATTTTCTATTCTACTCCTTGAAAATATCCTGAAAGATTGGTCTTAAACAAGTTAAATACTTAGTTTTGGATGAAGCTGATCGCATGCTAGATATGGGTTTTGGACCAGAAATGAAGAAGCTAATTTCCTGCCCAGGAATGCCAACAAAGGAACAGCGTCAGACTCTAATGTTTAGCGCAACTTTTCCAGAAGAAATACAAAGGTAATATTTTTTTCTCCCTAAATGCAATTTTTATGTGTATAAGTGGTTTTATAAGAATAAAACCAGTGTGAATATCCTATTTTTAGAGAGATTTTAGTTTTTAAAAGACTTTAACATGGGTGGATTAAAAAGTAGATGTATTCCTAAGAAATTTACAATATTTTTCAGTGTTTTGTATCTTTATTCCTGACTTTGAATTATTGTCACATTTTATTAAAATGTGTATGTGTGTTATAACATAGCACCTAACTGGGATTTAATATATACTTACTAAATGAAGTTTTTTTTTATAATTGTGTTCTCTCTTCAAAACTAAAGTATAGAGCTTGGGAGAATTAGATTTTTGCTAGAAAATTCACACACTAATTGTTGACAAATATTTGAGTATCATATTCTGTAATGGTCTTGTGAATTCTAAGCTGAAGATGACACATTCCTGGTAGGGTGCTGAGTTTTCTTCGAGCCTGCTGCTTTATTGGCTACAGGGAGTCTCAGGTGACCAGATGACATCTTTAATTACAATTCAGTAAGATTCTTAATTATTTCCGCTGGCATAATGGTTCTTGTAGGGAACCAGGACCTCCAAACCTATAGATCCTGTATTAACAGTGGAGATGGAAGCACAAATTTCCCATGAAAATCACTTAGTGTGGTGATAAATGGACCTCTCTTGCTTGAGCCCCTTGGCTCTCAGACCCATGCATCATGTAAAGATCTTTGATTCAGAGAATTCCTGTGCCCTCTTGAATAATACCTCAACATCATAATCGCTTTCAAGTCAGCCTTTTAACTTCCCTCTAAGCAGATGGTTCTGTTTTCTGTATGGCATCCTCTGTGTGTGGTGGAATGATATGACCTATCTACCTCATGAACTTGCTCTGGCATCTCTTAGACTGTAAAGTGGAACCTCTGATCTTTTATGATGCTAATTATCATTTCGTTTTACTTACTGGTGATTAAAAAATCTTTATATAAGGTTACAAATAACTCTATACTAGGAACAAAATCCAAACCATCTAAATCATAAAAAGGCATTTGGTTAATTAGCAAAGTCTTTTTCTTAGTGATGCCTAAAACAATATAATTAATGATTTAAATTTGCAATGAAATAATCTACATCTCTATCATCACCTTTGAAAATTAGTATTATATTAATGTTATGTGTTGTATTTGATTCTAAACCTTGAGAATATAAGGCAAGCAAGAGTCCCTGACTTTGATGTGTTTATATTCTTGAATTCTTGACTTCTCAGTTGTTTCATTCTTTGGTGTTAGATGTCAGAAGTTGGCCATTACTCAGTTTAATGTCCACTTTTCTCATTCCCTGAATCGTTGCATTTATTTCTTTGGCTTGCACTTCTATCTGAAACTGTTCATACTTATTACCTATCTCTGGTCTTCCCCTTGAACTCCACTTTTAGATTAACCTCTTCAGGATTATTCTTACTTTTAAATGACTTGCCAGTTATTCATGTTCATCATGACCAAAACTGAACCTACTTTTCTTCAGCTTCCTCTTCCCATCATGGTTATTTAAGCCAGAATTCAGTGAATCAGATTTATTCTTTCCTTAGACTCTTTCAACTCTTTTAATCTCCACAAACTATTCAGTTTGGCAGTTATCGTCTAAAAATAGTTCAAATCTGTCCTCAACATCTGATATTAATTTTACTATGACTTCACTAGCATTAATGTATTTTGCAAACTCTAACATTTTTATATAGGTCTTTGAAGATAGTATTTGAGTGATAAAAGTACCTACCTTATAACTAGTAGAATCTAGTTAATACTAAAGTAGCACTTAGGAGGAAGTCAGTGAATATGGTCATATTTAATGGAAAAGAATCAGTTATGGAATAATCTTTGTTTTACAAGGTTGGCTGGGGATTTTTTAAAGTCAAGCTATTTGTTTGTTGCTGTTGGACAAGTGGGTGGAGCATGTAGAGATGTTCAACAGAGCATTCTCCAAGTTGGCCAGTACTCAAAAAGAGATAAACTTGTCGAAATTCTACGAAACATAGGTATGATGTATTTATTTTGCCATAATTTTGATTTTTCAAAAAATATTATTAAATTAAGAAATCTTTGACATAAGTTTCAATCAGTTAATTTTGATTGTTTTCTCTTCCCCCAAAGCTCTTTTTATGAAATGTTTATGATGAAATTTTTTGTGTACATGTAAAAGTAGTCTTCCAACCCGAAGGTTAAAAATAGGAAGGATTTGAGACTTTTAACACTATTTGAAGTAGAAAGACTTGTAACAATCTTTACATCAAACTGCTTCATTGAAAATGAATTCTTTGTTGTAGCTCTAGTTCTTAGTTTTTGTTTCTTTATACATCCCATTATTATGGATTCAAAGATTTTTAAAACCGTAAAGCTCAGACTTTTAAAGTTCAGATCTGCTTCTTCATACCAATAAGAAATTGACCCTTCTCCTTCCCCAGAAGAAACAACTTTTATTTGTAAAGGAAGTCATCTTTCTTTGATTGATATAGCTTGTATTTGTACCTGGAAATTTAAGTATCTAAGACTGCTCTTTTAATACCTTCTTGTGACTTCTATGTTTTGATAAACATTCCCTCCACCTTCCAATGTAGTAATTAAATTTCAGTTTGAATAACATAATTGGAATGGAAGGCAGGAAACCATCTAATTTCCAATAATGAGCAAAAATAAGGAATTTGATTATGAATAGTAATACAGTCTTCTATCCATTAAGACTGTAAATTATCATTTCTAATATTTTACAGAGAAATTCTTTTGTGGAAAAATGTTTCTGACTTATGTCTGAATTTCTGCTAATTAAATATTTAAGGTAACAAGTAAATATTCTTACTGGGTGAAGATCTTCGGTAAAGTTGTCATTTCATTTATAAGATACTTTGAGCATAAAGACATTTGAATTTAAAAAGACTTAAAACTTAGAATATGAAGGAGGTTGTCAGCCCTGAGTTAAATGCCATTTTTATAAATACCTTGACCAATGAAGATAATGAAAGACAGGATTATTTTGGAACATAAAAAAACAAAGGCATTTATTTAGAGAATGGAAATGAAGTACCTGAAACAAATTTTGGACTAAGTCTCCATGTCTTGTTGTTGACCTGAGAGAGCAAAGGGCAAGTTTTTGTATTGTTTTATTTTTTCAAATCTGTAAAGGAAAATAGTTTTCTTATCTGTGACATTCAGTCAGCCAGGAAATATCTGATGTCCTATTACTTATTTTTTTTTATGTTTTATTTTACATTGTTACCTACCTCAGGCATCCTCTTACTTATTACTCACTTCTTTTTCTAACTTTCTAGTTTGAAAATTAATCATTATTTCATTATCTGATAGGTGATGAAAGAACGATGGTCTTTGTTGAAACTAAGAAAAAAGCAGATTTTATTGCCACTTTCCTTTGTCAAGAAAAAATATCAACTACAAGTATTCATGGGTAAGTAGATTAATGTGTTTCCTAGTAGGGAGATAACTTCTGTTTGTCATTTGTTTAGAACATCAGCATATATATGAAAAAAATATAGAATTTTAATGTTAAATTGAGAATTTTCAAGATCTAACCTGTTAGTTTTCATTTTCAAGTTTTATAAGAAGTGGCAGAGATAGATGGATAATTAAAGATCCTGTCTCAGACTCTTCATTATGAGAAGTGAAAATTTCTTAAGAAATCTATTTCAGACTTCAGTTCTTAGATTTAAATTTTTTTATGCTGAATCTAACCTTTCTGGTGCCTGTCTTTTTACTGAAGTGCTTAAAGATGTCTTATTAGCACAACTTCCTTCATTGGCACTTTGAGTTGTGGATATGTAATATTAATCAATGAATATGTAGGATTTTGAGGTTATACTTTAAAAAAATTATTTTGTGAAAAAACATTCTAATAAGATATAGTTGTATGTTTTTTCTCCCCCAGATTAGAAAGATACAGTTAATAGAAACTATTTGTTAATGCATTAGATATGACATTAGTTATCCATGAGTTTGTGTTTTGGTATAACACATTGGCTCTTATCTTGACTTACTGCAAATAGGAGTAGTTACAATCTCAAAGTATTATTGTGAGAACTAACTAAAATAATAGCTTGAAATAATTAGTATATAGCAATTGAGACCTTAATGTCAAATGTTATTACTTTATTTATTTAAAAATTGTATGTTGAATTTCAGTAGTTCATTTTAATTTTCTTAATAGGTATCCTAATGTTTTCTTTCATTTCAAGTGATCGGGAGCAGAGAGAGAGAGAGCAAGCTCTTGGAGATTTTCGCTGTGGAAAGTGTCCAGTTCTTGTTGCTACTTCAGTAGCTGCCAGAGGGCTAGATATTGAAAATGTTCAACATGTTATCAATTTTGATCTTCCTTCTACGGTTGATGAATATGTTCATCGAATTGGGCGTACTGGTCGTTGTGGAAATACTGGCAGAGCCATTTCCTTTTTTGATCCTGAATCAGATAGCCACATAGCACAGCCTCTAGTGAAAATACTATCAGATGTAAGTTTAGAAATTTTAAAAATGAGTGGATAGTGCTTCTTACCTTGTTAAAAGCAGACATTTTATGTATATATTCAAGAAAAGTAAATTATTCCAGTCTTTGAAGCTTTATTTTTGCATATTGTATATATAGTCAGTTGTTGTTGTTTTTCCCTAAAGGCTCAACAGGATGTTCCTTCATGGTTGGAAGAAATTGCCTTTAGTACATATGTTCCTAGCTCCAGTGGTAGTAGTACAAGAGGAAATGTGTTTGCATCAGTTGATACTAGAAAGGTTAGTTGTTGGTAAAAATTAAGAAATTGGCTTCTAACTGCCTTATAAATGTTTTGCTTAATATTATGAAGTAGCTTAACGTTCAACAGTTTATCTAAACCACTATCTCATGCCTAGAAGATATGTAATATTTCTTTACAATTTTATGCACATATTTATAGTCCTAAAGATGAGGAGTAAACTGAGATTTATTCTCAAACATCCCTTTTTCCTAAAGTTACTGACATTTTAAATTCTAAGTTGGCAAAAAACAAAACAAAGCAAAAAGCCCAAAAAGCTAATTTGGGATCTTTTGAACCTTGTGTTGGAATTCTTGACTTTCAGAACTCCAAACATTTTGATAAATAACTTGAGAGATGAGATGCATTGTGTTTTTCTGATGTGTCAGTTTATAGGCAGCTCTGCTTTTGCACAGAAAAGCGAGCATACAAATCATTACATATTTATACTTATTTGTTGATGTATAAGATTTTAACTTTTTTTACTTGTAAAAGTTGTTGAGTTTTAAAGTTTCTTCTGAATTTATTTATGCAATTTAGACTCAGCAGGTTGATAAATGCCTTTTTTTCTCCCTCAAATGAATTGAATTTAGTGAGGATAAAATTCTTTATATATTGAGGAGGGTGTGATTGGAAAGCTTGATTTCCTGTTTGTAAATTGGATAGTATAAGTTTAAAACTTCCATAAAATTAAATACTTCTTTCTTTTTTTTAAAGAATTTCCAGAACAAGAGCACTTTGAACATGGCAGGATTCCCTCCTTCACAAGCTCCCAATCCAGTAGATGATGAGTCATGGGATTAAAATTAAAACAGCCTTCAAGTTTGTGGTACAGTTTTGATGCAGAGAAGAAAATAGTTTTGATTTTTGAGTTTTTAACAGAAGTGTGAAGCTTGATGCTCTCCTGTCCTTCTGTTCTTACTCCCACCCTTCAAAAAAATTCTTAGACTAGTTATGTGAAATGCTAAAAGTTACAGCATTGCAGTTACTGATACACCTGGTATTGACTGGAAAGATTAAAGCATTCTGTATGTCTTGCTCATTTCTAGTGTATTCCTCAGGGGTTGTAGACAGGTTGTCTCTAAGAAAAGCCTTAGTCTAGTGTTTATTGATCCTGTAACAAGCTATAGACCTGATACACTTTTGGTTAAAGATTCTTTGGGCTCATTTTTACTTACACCAAGCTTGGAAAGCAGTAGTGTTTCACTATAATGTGATGATATGATTTTCATGAAGCAAGCAATGGAAGATATAGCCTTTTAAGATGATTTTGATTTTAAATCATCAGATATTTGATGAAAGTGGCTAAATGCTGGCATGTGAGCTCTGTATTGACATAACAAATGTTTGTTTTTATAGTAGATAGAATTTTGTTGAAAATAAAGGCTCTGAAGCACCTTCCCCCCTAACTTTTCCAAAAGCTTTTGAAATTTTTTGTTATACATCATAATAGTCAATCTGTTTTGAAACTTTGTTTTGTTGCATCTTGTGAAACCAATGAAGTAAAGTGTTAACGTATTGTGTAATAAACATTAATACACAGATGTAGTAAAGAAAATATTCTTTGAATTCAAACTGTGTCAACAGAAAAAAATCTGTTCTCTCGGCATGATCTTTTCCCATAAAATGTTATTTTACTGTTTGCATACATTGCTCATATTTGTAAAGTTACTGCTCTCCTTTGACATGGTCCTCCCCCATCCCCTTTCCCTAGACCCCCCTCTGGACACTTCAGTTCCCCTCACTGCCAGCTGTTGGTAGATGACTAGCCTAGTCTTTTTGGTTTCCTTTCTGGAGCCATGTCCTCCTAGGTGAAGCCTCATGTTCCTGAGGGACAGCAGATCAAGCTCATCAGATCTCCATGAAGAGCCTTATGTTTTGCCATAATTTTTTTTACACTTTCAGATTGATGAGGGAAAGAATCCTGGTTTTTTAGTCACTACTATATAGTTTGAATTTATTATGTCCAGAATGTAAGAAATTTGTATTAAGTTGTTAAATGAATGAACCAGAACAGTAAAACATTTAAAAAGTGTGACATAAATATTAGGGACACAAAAACGATCAGCTTTTTGTGGAAATAATTTTTCACATAAAAATTTGAGGCAACATGAACCTAACATATATCGTTATGGGAATTTGATTATTAATGAGGCATCACATAGAAAAAGGAATATTAAACATATTAGGATATTTAATTATGGCCCCCATGCCATATTCAGAATTCATTCCATGTGCATAATAAAAGAAAAAGAAAAAAATACACGTTTTAAACCTTTGAGTTGAGAATGAGAGCTTACTTATAAGCTCTAAGGACAGATATGAAGAAAACAACTTGAGGCCACTAACATTACCTTTCCTTTGATTACAAAATGATTAGTTGCTTTTATAAAAATTAAACAGCAGACAAGGAAACATAACTACTGTGACTATGTGGATTATCAGTGCGTTTCTTTATATGTGGAAAGGACTACCAATATTCAAAAAGGACTTCCCTTTTTGAGTAAAGGAAGTTCAAATAATAAGAATATGGGAAATGTTTCACTTGTACTATGTGTAATCTTCTGATACTTCCTTGGTAACTTTCTGAGATTTTCTTCCTTATACATCTGGTTTCAGATAACATCCACAAACTGCATATTTATATTTATAAAAGTAAGCATATGTAAGTATAAACTCTCCCTTGTTACATCTAATGGTTGATTTTTAAATTGGAAATAATTAGATAGTGTTTGCCTTGTATCTTAATAGATATTGTTTGCTCAGGAGCCAATTAACAGTCCTGAGTCTTTACTATTAAAAAAAATTTTTTTTAAATCTCTCCTTGTGTTTCCATGGAGGAGAATTAGAAAAGTTAATGCAAATGAAAATTGATCAGAGCCATTTCACATACCAGTTTACTTTAATTTGGGATCATGCTTTTTTGAGCAATTTGTTTGCCTTGTAGTTACACTTTTTTCTTACTGAGTTAAGAAACATGCCCTTTCCACCATATTTGCCTTTGTAGGGTCAGATCTGGTATCATAGAAATGTGAATACCTCAAAAGATATTGGTGTTCTTAAATTTTATGAGTAGTCATTTTAATTTGGCCATTAGTTGGAGTGCTATATAGATCATCCTTTCCTAGTATGGAAGGACATTTTTTAATTATTTCTTGGATAATTTTTTCTAAATTTTCTCTACTAATAGCTAGAACTGCAGGATTAATCTTCTGTATCCCATGTCTTTCATGCTTTTTCATGTTCTGCTTAAGTCACAAGAATTTTTAACTATCTTTCCGATTATTGTTTTTAAACAATTTTTTTCAAGAGCAATTTTCCCCCCAAATCTTGTTTTTAAACAGTGAATTTTCTACTATATGATACTTAAAAAAATTTTTTTTTTTTATAAAAGGTACTGAGGTGACATTAGTTGATAGTATTGAATATAACTTAGGGGACCAGGTTCATACCTCTTGTCATATTTGTTACAACACCACAGCCAACACCAGAATCCCTATAATATTCTACAATAATCTGTTTAGAACTCCTCCCCTCCCCCCAACTAGCCTCAATTTTGCTATTACATGTCTAGATAACAGTTTTGTTTGTTCTTCCTTTGTTTTGTTTCTTTATATTTTCCATATAAGTGAAATCATTCATATTTGTCTTTCTTCTCTTGACTTATTTCACTTAATTCCCTTATTTCATAATTCCTTCTAGTTCTGTCCATGTTGCGGATGGCAAAATTTCATCTTTCTTTGTAGCTGAGTAGTATCCCACTGTGTATGTATACCACATCATCTTTATCTTTTCATCACTACTCAGGCGCTCAGGTTTTGGTTACTGTAAATATTGCTATATTGAACATAGTGTATATATAGCCCTTCTAATTGGTGATTGTAGTCTTTTGATGATAAGTGGATTTATTGGATCATATATATCCATTTTTCATACTTTTAGGAACTTTTCCATAGAGACTGGGCTAGTCTACATTCTCACCAACATTGTATGGGGGTTCATTTTCTCTATGTTCCTATCAACACTTGTTTCTATCTTTTTGATATGGGCCATTCTGATCAATGAGGTTGGGTGTTTCATTTAGTTTTGATTTACATTTTCCTGATGATAGCATGGGACATTTTTTTCAAGTACCTTTTGACTGCCTGCATGTCTTCTTTGGGGAATTACCAGCTCTTCTAACCATTTTTGATTGGGTTATTTTGTTGTTGAGTTCTGTGACTTCTTTGTAGATCTTGGATGTTAGCCTTTTGTCATGTATAATGAATAAATACTCCTGTAGGCTTTTGTTGTAATAATTGCCTTTTTTCCCCCACAATGAAGAAACTTTCTATTTTGATATCCCATTTGTTTATTTTTGCTTTTATTTAGATGTTAGAGATGCTGTTAGAGATGAGTCCCCAAAGACATTACTGAAACTTGTGTCTCAGAGTGTTTGGCCTATGTTTTCTTCTGTGTATTTTTTGATTTCAGGCCCTACATCCAAGTCTGTAATTCATCTTTAGTTAATTTTTGTGTGGGTTTTGAGATAGTGGTCTAGTTCTTTTTTTTTTTTTTTTCTGATTGCATGTGGCTAAGTCTCCCCAATACCAGTTGTTAAAGAGACTTTCCTTTCACAATGGCATACTCTTAGCTCTTTTGTCATAGATTAATATTCATATAAAGGTGGATTTATTTCTGGGTTCTCAAATCTAATACTTTTTAATCCCCTAAAAATTTATTCTGCAAAATCATTTTTTACTTTAAGCATTTGCTCGCTTGGCATCTAGAGTTTAATCCTCCATCTGTTTATCAGTTTCATGTACGAGTGAATGCTAACATTAGTAAAGGCAACATTTTTTTTTTTAATCAAGGGCCTGCTCCTAGAACAGGTTACACAGTGATGGATGAGACTTAGTTTAATTGAGGAAGCTCAATATGTGGTTTATCAGTCCTTTACTGTACATGTGAGAGTTTGGGAATAATAGTAATGTAGGAGTGGGTGAAAGTGAGTAGTAGTGCTAATTTTAGAGTAGATGGCCTGCCTACTCCAGTTTCGTAGGCACTTGGGTAGAGGAGTCATAGTTTTTCTAATTTAATTGTTCAGCATTGATAACATTTCATTGTTAGCAACAGCATCAGAGGAATATCCTCACCTTTTCCACAGCATCCTGTGCTGTTTGCATAGGTCTCTTTATTGGTCTCCTAATTTAGGGAAAGATAGTTTTTCCATTTTGATTATTAATTTATTTTAATATATCTTTTAATATTAAATAATTTATAAATTTCACATCTTTGTAATTCCCAGGGTTCACCCACCACTCTCTCTCCCTGACAGTTCCCAGTTTTTCCATTTTGTTTGTGCACGCGTCATAGGTTTTTAAGTCTAAATGGAAACTGGGCACCTATCTGCTTGGAACACCTTCTGAGAGCCCTGTTAAAATTTCATCCACTGGCCAATGCGGCGTTGCCCTTCCCTGAAACTGTTCTAAGCTCACTGTCAGCTTCAGATCTTGAGGCCCTGGGGGTGAGGGAAGGTGCTGTGTCTTTCACGTTTCGGTCCAGGGAAAGTGAGCCTAGACAGGCGGAGAATTACTGGCTACAGCTGTTCACCTTCCCACATTGGGAAGCAACTTCCATCTTCCTGGATCCGATCCTTCCCAGATCGGATGGGGGAGAGGGGGGCAGGCGGCTCTAGGGGCGGACTGACCTGGTGGTCCTCCTGCCCCCATATCTTGGAGACTCTTCCTCCGATGTTGGGGAGGACAGTGAGCAAAAAGTTGGGGCAGCAGAACCTTGCCCCGGGGAAGAGAGGGAGATTTGCCAGGTGGGACCTGGAGACCTGGTCTGAGCAGCTGGGAAGGGGAGGGTCTCAGTCCCAGGAGTCACTGCTGGCGGCATCCAGGTCGTGTGGGCACGCTTTCCTTGACTCTGCCTTTGACTTTAGCAGTCCCTGGTCTTACTGATCACACTGACTACTGACCTGAGTTTTTGATAAACGCTTAGATTTCTCAGTTTCTCTAGACTCAGACCCATTCAAGAGCCAGGAACCTCA
Organism: Uropsilus gracilis; assembly: GCA_004024945.1. Taxonomy (NCBI): domain Eukaryota; kingdom Metazoa; phylum Chordata; class Mammalia; order Eulipotyphla; family Talpidae; genus Uropsilus; species Uropsilus gracilis. The sequence continues at coordinate 53,476 of PVHY01002073.1, read as the reverse complement.
GATGAAGGCCCGATAGATGGTGGTGTCTTGCTTGGGGACTTCCTTACCGAGAAGACTGGGGACAGCAGGGTGACTGCTGGGGACACGTTTGATTTGAATTTGGGAACTGCGATTCTGGGAAATTCTTAATTCCTTAAGGGATTCCTTAGTAGTTTTTGCTGTAATTTAGAGGCTGCTAAATCATCAAAGTGTATAGAATTTTTGTAAATTTTTTTCTGTGTGAATTTGGTGACAAAGCTGTTAATTCCATCATTTGCTTATATATAATTTTTGGCCTCTGTGTGTTATGGGCTTGGCGTCTCATGTTTGTGGAGTTCTTTTTACCATTCAGAAACAAAAAGCATCTTTCCTCTGCCTTTCTAAATACATAACCTTGTTAGTTATGCAAAAGCCTGGATGTCTGTTTTAACTTGATTTTGTCAGTCTTGGGAAGGAGGTTACCTTGTTGGAGACTATAAACTTGGTAGGAATCAAAACATCACAGAATATTAAAAATAATTTTATATATGAGAGAAGCATTCTAGGGCATTAGGTGGATGTGATAGTTCTTAATAACTAGTGGCAATAAAATTAGCATTCGCCTTTTTTGTTGCTGGGTTGTGTGGTGTTTAGCATTGCCAGGTGGGGTCTGCTTTAGGCCTCTGTGTGCTTACATAGAAATGCAAGACAATAACTAGGTTTTCCTCCATGTACTTAATGAAGTCACACAGTTCATGTGCTTGCAGTAAAATAAATATGAGAGGAAGCACTTTAAGAATATGAAGTTCATAGCTGAATGGTGATGAACTTGTATGTTATTAAATCTTAATCTAGGTTGCATTAGCTGCTTTGTCACCTTTAAATAGATAATTTATTACTGAGAAATGAAGTAGAGATCACATTTGCAACGGTAGTGACTGACATCACCGCTGATATCACCGGAATAAGAGTTATCCTTGTTAATTAACCATTTTGGCATCAGGGACTATGTTTCATTTATCAATTGTTTCATCAATCTAAGGATGTTCCACCAATGGAGATTTATTCACTGTTATCCTTTCATGCTTTATTAGCAAATGTATTCTTGCAGCTAATGTGTTCATTCAGTTAAATGCAGTACAAGTTGTGAATTATGGGGTCACCAGTTATCTGAGATGGCAGAATTTTAGTTCCAATAACTTATTTCAATTCTATAAATTGAATTGCTGTTACTGTAGTTCCATAACATTAATGCTAGAATTGAAATAGAATATATAGAATGTATCTATGGCAAAATAAAATTTGTTTGTCACATCTTAGCTATTGTTAACAGTCACATGTTTATACTCAGTACCAACAGGGACTTGGTAGTTTTCTCATCTGCAAGTATAATTCAGTTGGAAAGTAAACCCTACATTAATGAAAATACTCAGACTTCACCTCTAAGTTTTTACTTCAGTTCAAAACCTTCCGATTTGTGTACTCTGTGATTAGTTAACTTTTAAATTTACTTGAAACTATATATGTGGGAGCTGACCTGAAATGGGGGACCCATGGGGTGAAAGCACCCATGGGCGAAGCTCTCTGCCCCCACAGGAGGGGTGTTTCTCGGAGCTGACCTTCACAAGGGGACCTTTAGGGCGCTGCCCCCAGACCCCAGGCTAGGGAGTTGTTGAGGCCATCCTCTGATTTAGTAAACAATTCTAAGCAGCCCTGCGGTCAGGGTATTTCCCTAAAAAAGTCAAAGCAAATCCTACTTACCTTGGTGGAGTCTCAGTGAAGGAATAACAAAAGATTGTTTTGGAATGCCTTTGAGAACGTTATGTTAAAATGTTTAAGTTTCAAAGCAAATCCGATTTACCTTGGTGGAGTCTCAGTGAAGGGATAACAAAGTAAAAGATTGTTTTG